>KE505637.1:99345-117501 GCA_000441515.1 Elaeis oleifera | reverse complement strand
ATATATATATATATATATATATATATATATAATACTATAACTTAAGTTATAGTATTATAGTATATTATGCAAAAAAAAGTGAATGCTTAAGTTATAGTATTATACATATATACAAACATATATATATACACACACACATACATACTGGACTTTTATACTATTTACTGATTTTCATATTATAGCAAAGCTGACATAAGATTGTATCTCAGATATCTTTAATTTCATAATTTTAATCTTGATCAGATTGATATTGCATTCTTATGATATATTTGAATTACATATCATTATGATTTATATTTGTTTATAGATGTATCTATTACTTACTGAGCCGTGAAGCTCATAAACTTTTATCTATGATTTTCAGACTCAGGGACCATTTTTAGAAATCAGACCTTGGTGTTTTGGGAGTTATATATAGAGGTGAGGCCGGTCTATAAAGATGTTTATATTTGGGATAGATGTGCTTAGTGATGTTGTATAAAATAATATGGATTATTGTAAGTTAAAATCAAAATTAAGATAGAAAATGGTTAATTGTTCTATTATTACCACTACCTGGAGTATGTTATTTATATATTATATTTTTGTCAGGTTGGAAGCCTTGCATGCCTATAGAGATAGTACTCTATAAGTATGTGGTAGCTGTTCACGTTTTCTGAATCTTATTTAATTTATATTCTGAATCGGGGGCATGACAAGCCAGATCCTAAATCTTTTCTTCCTATCCTCCCGAACCTTAATCGCTTCCCAAGAAAAAGCCAGCTAAGGGATGAGGGAATCCAGCATAGACTCAATCTCTGATAGGCAGCCACAGAAGATCATCTGGCAACTTTCAAAGCCCCGCTTAAAAGAACCAAGCGACTTCTCCATCTCTTCTTGTTTGAGGAACCTGTTCGCGGTGACATCTCCGGAGACCGGGACAGCCATGGTCTCTGGCTCTAGAGGCTCTCTCTCAACCATGGCGAGGTCAGCACTAGCTTGGTGACAAGCTTCATCTCCAGAGAACACTTGGTTGGATCGAATCTAATAGTTCTCTAGAACATCGGCCACCTCTACTTCCAGATGGCTAGTCTCCCTCTTAGCCTTGATCAACTCTACCTTCATCTCTACAACTTGGCGAAAGGCTTGGATTCTATCAGCTCGAATGGTACAAACTTCATCCCTAGCCACTCGAAGCTCTCTCTAAGACCGACGATCTCATGTTGAAGATCGATTTCTCCTTGCAATGCCCATCGAGCTTTGCGAAGGTGATCACTTCCCACCAAGCTCATCCATGCCCAACTAAGTTCCTCATTCGCAAGAAGCAGGATGAGAAACTTCGGATGAATGAAAAGCCCTCTTCTTCAGCTCAGTGATTTTCTGCTGAGAAGCTTCCAATATGCTCTTCAATATCTCATTCGTAATAAAGAGCTGTCGAGCTATCTCTAAAGCTTCTCTTAGGCTTCTTCAATGATGCTCCATCCCAGCTCTGCCAAGGCTCGACCATGCTCAACAATCGTTCACAAAGCCCAATGTAAGATACCTTTCCTTAGCTACCCTTGCATGATCATGCAATACTGTGCCTAGCCTCCAAGGCTAGAACACCAAAACTTACCTGTAAAGTTGGTCGATTAGTCAATAGAAGGCACATGAGCAAGAATCAAGCAAGAAGGATAAGATTTACCATCAAGACACAATGATATAAGTTCGAGAGTGCCTCCTCAATGGTCATGCCCAACAGAAACTCTTCATCCTTGGGAGGTATCATCCCCTTGGTCATCTCTCTGACCTGTATCTAATCAAAGATTATAGTCTCATCCTCTCAGATTGTCCATATGGGGGCGAAAGGATGAGGAGCTCGTTCAGAAGGAATGGGTAAGAAAGCACAGCTAGTGGATGGGAAGAAGACACCTCGACCACGTGTGGAGGAGAGCTCACGATCTTTCCCACAATCCTGATTGCTATGAAGACCAGTTCTTCCTTAACTTCCTCTTTCTTGACTTAGACCAAATCTGCTATACATGTGCCAGCTAGAGTCATCCCCGCAAGTTGGCCTCCTGCCTCTATGCACGTCACTCAAGGCATTTCGAGCACCACATCCAAGCCCTCACCAGATGAAGTATCGAATGTAACACTTTGGCTCGCAATCCCTACCGCATCTAAGGGGACCGCCCCAGGCACATCCAGCACTGGCTTGGTAAATTATCCCACTGCCTTGGCTTGGATAACTGTACCAATGGATGGAACCCCCAATGCATCTGAAAGTGGCCTTATATCGAAAAGGTCTCCCTTGGTCCCTGGTAGGCTTGCCATGATAGCCCCAATAGGTTGATCACCGACCCTTGCTCCAACTCAAGATGCATCCCCAACTATGCCTAGAGAAGGTCTGATCAAAGAGATCTCATCAAGAATCTGAGTAGCATAACCCAACTCTTCCTTCATCGACTCAACCCAGCTTGAGGAGTGATTTTTGCGTGGTTGGTCTTCTTCCTCTTCTTCTTCTTCGGCAAGTCAGTCAGAAGTTCCTCTCTATTGAATCTCATCCTTGTTTAGTCAAGAAATCAAAACATGAGGATGCACGTTAGATAGATTAGTAGAAAAAGAAGAAAGAGGAAGAGAAAGAAAACTGAAGACAAAAGGATTCATTCATTTCAATAGCTTCTCTTTAGTTACAAAGGATTTCATCAGTAAGTTACAAAAAAGGAAGGAACTCATCAAGGGTGCGACTTGTCATCATCCTCCATATCTCTATCCCCTTCCGCATCGGCCAAACCATTGCTCGAGGAGGATGAGGTCAAGACGGATATGTGGCTATGGTCAATCCCCAAGAAATGCATTCCCAACTTCTTGCATTCATCAAAGCCAAAAGAAGGCTTCCCGACTCAACCTTAGTAACTCCTGGTGAAACTTACATGCCCTCAGATCAGCTTCTACGAGGTGGCACTCTGTGGCAACAGCTTTCTCCGCCAACTGAGAATGGGTCTCCCTTGCTTTGGCCATCTCTTCTCTAGTCTGGCATTCGCTCTTTTCTATCTCTGCCAGTCGATCTAGCAGACATGCAGCCTCGGTTTCACTCTCTTAAAGTTTGGCGACCTTTATTTTGAGAGTCCTTGACTTCTTTTAAAGTGATCTTTGCAATGTCAGTCCGGGACTTCTCAGCAACAAGTTGTTCTTCCAATTGCAACATGACAGTATGCAACTCTCTTACAGCTTCATCCCACTCCTCCTTAGCTACCTAAGAAGGTGACTGGACTGATGGACTTCTTCCTCTAGGCACCAAGCCTACTGAAATAGGCCCCACATCTTCAAAGCTTCACGAAGATTACCATCAGATCATGTCAGAAGTGGACATGCCAAAAGATAGTTAAAGTCAAAGCCTTACCTCGACGATAGCACGAGAGAACTCTCAAAGGCAATCCATGAAGGATCACACCAGCAACTTCTTTCTATCAGTCAGAAGCACCAACTCTTCTAACAACTTTGCATAAGCCTCCATAGCTGGCACTAAATTATTAGTTGGAGGTTGGAGAGTATTTGTAAGAGCAGGAATGCTTACTCTTTATACAAGTGCTCCCGTAGCCTCGAGAAGACCGTCCTTGATAAGGCCCTGGCCTCAACAATCTATATAGCCTCAGAAGCAGTAATGTGCTTCTTTTTCATTCATTTCTCTCTGAGCCCTGCAGCCTCAGTGATGGTAACCTTGACCACAATAGCCTCAAATGAAGTAGTTAGAGAAGGGTATAGGACAATCCTCCTCCTTTTCTCTTTCTTCTTCTTCTCTTTTGGAGGATTAGCACTAGTCTGCCCCTCCAGCTCCTCCTTAGAGAACGTCACACCCGCATGAGCACAAAAAGTCAACATATTTGTCACACTACTTCGGGGTTAAACAAATGAACATCTACACTCACCTTTTAAAATTGGACCTTCGAAGTGTAGTTTAGGAGATCTTCACACAGAAGCTTAGGGCATGAGAGAAATTTGAGCTGCTTCAACTCCTCAATCATCAACTCTTCCATCTTGGATAGCTCCAGAATATCCAGCAACACAAATTTCTCTAATAATCCCCACTAGGTTGAAAACCCCCATGGGGTCGAGGAGGATGCAAAGAACAACTAACTCTTCTACTCATGAATAGAGGAGGGATCAGAAAGAAATTGGTGATAACTTTCCTAAGGAAGCGTGCCATCAATTTTTGCTCCAAGGATGCATCTTCATCCAAAAGAATGCTTGAAATATCCTTATACAAAGAGATATTCTTTGGAGCAAAAGAAAGCAGAAGAACCTAACTATCATCCACCAGGCATTGAGGCTGAGTTGGGTAGGACAAAGCCGATACCACCTCAGTAGTTTAGTGAGATCAGGAATCGGAAGCCTCAAACCAATCTTCAAAACCTCATACAAGGCTATCTTGTTCTCTGATGAAGAAGTCATCCTGTGAGAGAGGTTGGGTTCTTCGAGGACTACTATCAAGGATCTCCTACTCCATTCAAATTTGCCCAAGATCATCTTCCTCTAAGACAGACCTGATGGTATTATAGACTCTGATGAACCCCAAGCATATCTATGGTAGAACTCTCAGAAGCCTGAGCAAGAGACCTCTAATTAATAAATTTCTGTCCTATGGATTTATCTAAAGGAGAAGCCATGGAACATGAAAGAGAAGAGGATCGAGAAGAAGAAAGTCTCGAGAGGACAAGGAGGATGGACCCACCAAAAACCCTGGATCAAGGAAGGAAGAAGATGGCAACAACTGCGATAGTGCTCCTCTTCCTAGCAAGATCAGCTCTACTTTAGTGAGTGGAAGGCAAGATAGGTGGCGTGTATGCCTCTCTTGTGCTATTTATAGTACCGCTCGACAGACTAGATGGGCATGATGATTCAAATAAGTGGTCCAATCAGCCTATGCATGTCCAGATCACCACTATCGAAGTGTTCAACCATCATGCTGGGAAACCCATGCCATAATGCTCTCTCGAAAAATGAAGACGAGCACACATCTCCCATAAATATGGTATGTGAGAAATTCTAAGTTGTAGTCTTTCGAGGTACAGCCTAGGCGGCATGTGATGTCAAGACTCCCTCTCTTACCAGGTGCCTCAGTCAAAGCACCGATACCGAGCCAACGGTGGTCCAAGAATATGCCTCGGTGCAACCTCATCCGAGAAATCCTTATCAATGTCAGCCTCGAAAAAGTCAAGCATGAAACTTCAGCATCCATTCTGATCGCCAACATCACAGCAAGCACAAGAGTTCTCTCTACTTCTCTCACCCGAGTCAAAAAAATACTTTGATCTTGAAAGTGGAGGCAAATGATACACTCTAAAGCAGACCATCCATCATGGTGCTGATGATCTAATGATAGCCCGATATGTGTCCTTGGTATAGAGCAATGGAGTGATTGCCTAACCTGTGCTATCTGGTCTTTTACAACTGTGCTGGAAGAGTTCTAGAGTCTTCTATCTGTAAGACGACAAGCAGCCCAATCACTCGCTCCTCTGCTCCCTCCACTAAGTGAGATATGCGTTCTCAACAACCTTAAGATGTATGTGCCAGTATTCCCTAGCAACCGAGCATATCTCCAAAGCCGTTATTCTCTGACGAACGACGCATATCCCCGAAGATGATAGATACCTACTTTTATCTATAAAATCTTTTTTTCAAAACCCTCCAAGTAATTAATGACCTATCTTGCATGCCCTCTTTCAGAAACGTACTCCATATGCACTAGAATTCAGCTCCTCCATAGAGCTCTAAATTCTTCATTCTCCACCTTCCATTCTCCATTACTAACCTTCTATGCTTCATACTCAACACCATCTCCTCTCCATCCACCACTCAAAATCCCTTCCATTTGCTTTCACAGGATACGAACTTAGATATCAGAGGATCCACTGCTGAAAACCTCTCTGACAAAAAAACTTTTCTATCTTTAATGGTCTTGCCCATAGGATTGATTGAAAGCCCAGCACCAATGCCCAGCTCTGAGGATATCGGCCAGCTGTCCTACGACCGTCATTCTTTTCCAACTCCAGCTAAATACTCTAAAGCCCACTCTCCTCTCCGACGGCAACACCTGCCATGTCAAGCATAAGTTTCAAGAGGTTTTGTTAAAAACATGTTAGTAGAGGAGTCTATTTATAGACTCTGGATGACTGAGATGTAATGGTTCCAAAAAATACGTGATATTTCAGAAACACTATATCTTTTTTGGAAATCAATATTTTCTTCCCAAAAATCACATCTACTCGGAAAGAGGTGTCGGATAAAAAAATATTTTAAAACACAGCAATCAACTAAGATTTAAGAGATAAAATTTTAATTTTAAAAAAAATAAAACTCTAACACCATGTATCAGCATCACAAACCTGCCAGAATAGTGCTGTACCATTCACACAGTCCCATTCCTGCAGTCCTTGAAAATTTTCTAGAGACCTATAAACAAGTTTATCCTCCGCTAGATCCCCTGCTCTTGCTTCCATGTCCTCGTTATAGCATGCAAGAGCCACTTATCCATCTTTAGCATTGACACTCTGCCTTTCCATGGTCACCATTATGGCCATGAAACGGTTTACCTCCTCATTCATTAGATAACACATGAGATTTAACAACATTATGGACCTCATGGCCCTGCAGCAGTTCATATATGGTGATAGCATCAACAGTAGCATCCCGTTGCATGATATAACATCACATCCCTAATTTATTTTTGATGAAGTCATCTTGCAAAATCTTTACCTAGATTATTATAACGAGCTACCAGCATTATAACAAAAACGAAACAACAATGCAAGAGACTTATGTTTAAACTCTGAAACACGAGGTCAACGTGAGAGAGTCTTCTTTGAGATGACTTCAAAAGATATCCCATTTTCTTGGAGCCGTTCTTGGAGATCAGTTTGACCAAAGACAATCCCCGGAGGATAAACACCTCCTTTGGGCAAGTTAGCACGTTGGCCCAGCACAATAAAAGCACATTGAACTAGGATAATTGGAGTGGTCAGGTATCCGATCTCAGGGCCTGATATTCTGGTGATTATTTCGGCATCTGGTTTTCCACCACCTTGTAATGCAAGGCTGCCATTGCTGTAGCCACTTCCAATGAACCACATCTTGAAAGAAGCACTTCTCACCTCTTCCTCCGTCGGTCCTGTCTTTCTAAACCAACCGAGAGAGAATATTTCAGGGAATTTTAGAAGCAGCGATCTGCCAAAAGCAAATTGACCAAAGAGACCGATGAACAATCCAGTTACAATGAGCCGCATGATGCCCAACAGAGATTTTGTGCCAATCTTCACACCAAAATGGGCCGGCTTCACTGTTGACCAGAAATTCTTCCTCTTCTCAATATGCTCTTCAGTTTCATCAACACCCTGGAGACCATGTGGGTTCTCTGTTAGAGTAGCAAGTGTTCTACGGACAACAATGGCATCAGCAGAGGGTAGCTTGATTGCCCAAAGTCCAACTGACTTCTGGTGCTCTATTAATGGTCCTTTAGGAGGTGGGGGGCCTGGAATCTGCAATAAGACTAGTGTCTCAGAAATAGATATTGCAAAGTTTCTCATTTCATTTATTTTTTCCTGCTCTCTGTTCTATTAACTTAAAATCTAAGTGCATGCATGTTAAAGTTAAAATATTATAGCATCGAAAACAAACATAATTTTGCAGACATTGAAGTACTTATGGATAGTGTTTCATCAATAAATTTAAGATCTTGTGAGTTAAGTTTCCCTTCTTTCTTATATATGATCCATAACAGAAATAATTTTGCAGACATTGCATAAAGCTTTTGTCAATTTAAATCAATACATGGACACGACCAAAGGAACTATTTGGAGCATATAGTTTGTAAGGCGTCTAATGTATCTTTTTATGGAATTGGAGAAACAAGATTTACAAATGCCTGAAAATTTATGCAGATCATGTAAATAATGTGGAAGAGTACAGTGCTTACACAAGGTAACCCTCCACCATCTTTTCTAAGTAACCGATAATGTTTTTCTGGGTCTTTTGTCACTAAGATGCAAGCCTAGGAGAATGGGAACAATCTAGTCTTGGAATTCATAATCCTAGACAAATAATTAGCTTCAAATGGTTCCAGGTTAATAAGCACAAGAAAGCTCTTATGCAGGATACATTTAAGGCTGGAAATAATCCCAAAATTCAACAATAAAGATTTTACAGCAGACAAGCTGGAGGGTGTGGCACTGCAGAAAGGAGAGAATCATCAGTAAAGTGTAGGGTTAAGAAGTTATTGAAGAGTTCACCAACAATCAAACCTGGAACAATTCCTAAATGGCCAACTTGTTTGAAGAGCTTGGTGAGGATGTCAATGGTTAGGATGAAGAGGCTTGGGGACAATGGGTCTCCTTGCGCCACGAACCAGTTACTCAGGCATCTATTTACCAAGACATCAATGGAGGAGGAGATAAGGATTTAACCTACTAGATCCAAGTCTCAAGAAAGCTGCAAGCTTGGAGAAGGGAAAAGAGAAAGTTCCAGTTTGAGGTTATCAAATACTTTTTGAAATCAAGCTTGCAAACAGCACCTTTGGTGCCTGCTTTTTTAAGCATGAGATGACTTCATGTGCAAACAGGAAGTTCACAAGGATGGGTCTCTCCTTGATGGAGTCAGACTAGGCTTCATCAACAAGAGAAAGAAATATAGATTTAGACAACCTCCCTGCCATTTTGCGATCATCTTATATAACCACTAAGCAAACTAATGGGTCAAAAATCCTTAACAGAGACAGCGCTTTCCTTCTAAGGTATAAGGGACAAGAATGCAAAGTTGAAAGGAGAGACCTTGAAGCTGCCATTATAAAAATGCCAAAAAATCAACAAATCATCCTTAACCACATCCCAATAATCCTAGAAGAATAGCCTTCAGGTTCCTGCACCTTCATGCCACCAAATCCAACGATGACACTTTTATTTTCTTCAAAGGTGAAAGGATCAAGGTCATGCAGCTAAGGCCCAAGGAGCTGCTCTTAGTTCAGAGAAACAGGCAGTTTGTTCTGGTCCTCAGACAAGTGTTTGAAGTAGGACCCGAAATTCTGAGAGATCCCCTCTTAATTGGAATATTCAACACCATCCACCAACAATGACGAGATTTGGATCCCAGACTTCCTAGCTAATGAAACCTTATGGAGATACAAAGTCTTTCCATCGCCTTCCTTAGGCCACTGGGAGTCTGGGACCAGGATATTGTTTCCAGTAGAGTTCCTTCTTGCATAATATATCATTCACAGATGATTGAGATTGCTTCTAAGATTTAATTCCTCAACGGAGAAATCCAAGCCTCGTCGTTCAAGGTCTTCACTGTCCAGCAGCAGTTTCGACTTGGAGTCATGTAGGTCTTTAAATGTCCAGACAGAAAGTTGGCAGCAAAAGGAGTTAACAGTGTGCTTGTTTGCTTCTGAAAAGCCTTGTTCGAAAACCTAAATAGGCATTATAGAAGTTGGGCTCCTATAGCAGAGAAACAATAAGAAAGAATGATTTTAATTGATTCTATCAATGGAGGAGAGTCATGGTTGTACCAGCCATATTGCATAGGATGAATAAATATAGAGATTACTGGGTGATTGCAAAGATGTATTTTGTTCATGTATGAAGAAACATGGAAATGGACTTTGAGGACATGAGAGAAAGAAATGATCTGGGTATGCTAATCACTGCTATGTAACTCTGTCTAGATTACAGTGGATAAGAAGTAGAGGATTTGTATAAAGCCATGTAATAATGATGATGAAATAGCTGCTACAGACACCATTCTCCTATCTTCCGCCAAATGACCATTCCCAGCATGACACAAAAGAAGCAGATACAAAGATGTAAGCTTCAAAAAGGTGGTCAGACTTCTCCACTTCTTCCTACTTATAATATTCATTAGTTATAACACCAATCCAAATTTCAGTGTGGGTTTAAAACTGATAGATGTGAAGAAAAATTGTCTCACCGCAGGCCTAGCTCTTTTAGGCCTAGACCTTCTAAGCTCCTGCAATTGCCCAGCATTGGCCACTCCGAGCACCGCCGACTCGTAAGTCCCCACATTCCCAACAATCCTCGTCTCCGACTCCAAGCTCAGGTACGCCTCCGCCCGATTCGGCACCGCCGGCGAGACCCATTGCCTCGAATTGAACATCAGCCCCATCTCCGCTGGCACCGAGTCGAACCCGCAGGCCGAAACCACCAAAGATCCCACCTTTACGGCCTTCTCGTGGTATTTAGCCTCCATCCTCTCCATGAATTCCGGCTCGCCGGAGATGTCGAGGTAGTCGATGCCGGCCTCGACGCAGGCGGCGACGACGGGTCGCCATAGACGCGGAAGGGCCAACGCAGTTGAGAAGGAGCTTGGTGCGGCGGCAGAGAGCGAGTAGGGAGGAGGGGTCAGAGACGTCGGCGGAGATGAGGGGGATGGGGGGAGGAGGGGAGGGAGCGGCGGCCCAGGCTAGGGATTGGGCTAGCTTGGAGGAGTTGCGGCCAGCGAGGGCGAGGGTTTTGAGAGGGGAATTTGGAGTGCCTAGGAACTTGAGGGCTTCCCGGACGACGTATTTTCCGGTGAAGCCGGAGGCGCCAAGGATTACGAGATCGAAGGCTTGGGTTTGGGGTCATCGTTAGCCATGAATGGAGTAGGGAGAGCTCGGAGAAAGAAAGCAAGGGTTCGGCCTCGGTTATATCGGCGGTGGGGTGCCTGGGGAGGGGAAGGGGTGGACAGGTGTTAGGAGGAAACAGCGGACAGGCTTCTTGTGAAACAATAGGGATGTGACGCGTGGGGATTTTTTTGGATACAGGTGTCAGCGTGGAGTAACGTTGAGGTGTGTGCGGTGGCGTCGTGCTACCAGAGAAGTGGGGTTTTGATGACTTAACTGCAAACAACGTGGTGGGGTTTGAAGGGCGAACTGCTAATAAAAGTTTGGATTAGTGGAGTTTATCAGTGCACACCGCAACTTCAGAGTATCAGAGATGATAAAATTGCCCGATTATATTCTAGATATCGTAGATTCAAAACATAAAGATAACTTTTCTTTTCTTCGTACAAAAATGAGGTGGATGCAATCATATCAGCATTAATATATCAAATTTTATCAAAATTTTGCAGTTAAACATACTTAAGTGAAAGTAATACTGAAAATGCTGATAAATCCTCATATTGCATTTCTTTTAGGTCCCTTCTGCACTAACGTGGATCCTCCTAACTAAAACATCTAAACAAGTTGGTTAAGATTTGGATGCTAAATACTCCATGCTTAGATTGTAAGTGCAAGTTAGCCTGTAATAACCCGGTCCTTAATCATATCGAATATTTTCTGCACAAATCTCAAAGCATTGAAAGTAAAAAAAAATTCAAACCTCACGTGCTATGCAGGTGAGGCAGGGAGAAGAAAGACTCCCGATGGGAGTCTTCTTCCTCTTCGATTCCGATTGGGAAGGGAGAACTTAGGGGCTGAGGGTTTGATCTATAAAAAAGCTTCTCCTTCCTCTATTCACCGCATCCCAAAACTTCATTCATCATCGGCGAGAATGCTTTGATTTTTCTTGGATTCCATCGACATCCCTTAACGGTTCAACATCGATTTCTTGTCGGAGATGAGATAAGGATCACTTCTTCCTCCTCATCTCTCCTCTCTAATTTCTAGGTGGTCACTATTGCTCACGATTAAGGCCGGAGATTGCCGAATTTCATGGTGAATGTCCGTTCCCTTGTTTTTTACTTCTTTCTTTCCACCGAAGCAATCATCGATGTCGGCCATGCGCGACTGCTACAAGCCGAGGTCATTGGGGTCTGCCACTGCGAGTGGTGGTTACCGTCTGGGATCACCACCGTAGGGATGGTTGGCGTAAAATTTGTTTTCCCTCCCCTGCTTCAACAGAAGAAGAAAACTAGAAAAGAAAAGAAAAGAAAAGGAAAGAAAGAAAAGAAAAAAAAGAAAGAAACAAACAAACAAACAAAAGAGAGAGAAGTTTCTCTCTCTCCCTCTCTCCTCTCTCTATCTTATCTCTCCACTTCTCTGTCCATGAGTTCTCTCTATTCTCTCTCTAGAATTTTCTCTCTCTTCATGATTTTCTCTCTCTAAAATCTTATGGATCAGTGGAGGATCCAGATACTTAGACACATCCAGATTTTGGTTGGTCCTAGGAGAGGTCCTAGACTTATGATGTTTAGAAGAATGTTCATAATTTTTCTATCCTTAATCGCATATAATTTTTAGGTTTGTCTGTGATTATGTAAAAATATAACTGATTGTACAAGAAGATGTCAAGTGGAACATCTTAATTTCGAGTTCGTAGATCAAGAAGTTCATCGATTATTGTATTTGAGTTAGTCACGGATAGAGATTAAAATTTTTGGACATTATTCGTCTATTTATATAAAATCTATTTTATACATCAGTGGTTTCGATTCATGAATTTTGATAGTGATATGTTATATACTTAGTTATGAAGTACATATTTATGACTTGTGCGATATTATTTATTACATATCACTGATACTGAGTTGGATGGATTTTGATAATCATGTGTATCGAGATTTATAAAAAAATATGATCTTAAATTACAATACCTAACAAGCTTGAAATTGCGTTGTATGACTGTATATGGGGTTGTGATGCTCTGAGCTAGCCACGTTATTGATACCCTACCACAGACTAAATATGTGGTTGTGGTAGTCCATAGGATTTAACCATGGTTGATACCTTACCATAGGCTGGAAACATGGCTATGATAGTTCAGAATTGAATACCTGTGGTCCCCAGACTAGCCACTATTAGTGCCTTGCCATAGGCTGTAAATATGATTGTGGTAGTTGGGGTTTGAACGCTTATAGTCCTCTAGGCTAGCCACGGTATTGGTGCCCCGCCACAGGCTATAAACGTAGTTGTAGTAGTCCACAGGACTAGCTACAGTATTGATGCCCTACTATGGGTTGGACTTATGGCTATGGTAGTCCAGAGCCGAGCATTTTGGTATGATCGAATCCGATGTATGTTGGTTTGAAATAATTATATGATATGACTCATTATATAAAAAGATATTTGCTAAAGTGCATGTTTTATGAATTGTAGTATCTTTTTATATGAGATTGATATGAGTAATAATCATTATTTTATTATTATTATTATTATATTAATATTAGTATGTAGAAATTTTTACTGGGCTGTAAGCTCACCTCCTCTGTTTCTCTCTTTTCTTCTCAGAGATGCAAGATACTCATAATTGGCTATGGTTTTGATTTACAGATAAGCAGATAAATAGATAAAGCATCAATGATACTTAATCCGATGATTGAAGGAATTGAATTTTGTAATTATGTAAGTTTTATCAATTGTTATAAAATTAGATGGTTATGGATGTTAAGATTGTAAGAAATTCTTTAAATCTTGCATATTTTTTAGGGCTTGTTTTAAAAAATGTGCGGCCATCATGTATCCAACTCAGGTGTTGGACTCGGAGCATGACATATTCAAACTTGTATCACTTTGCAATTCAGCTAGACTACACTTGTTGAAACCCAAACGATCCTGTTATCAAGTGGAGTAGGGGCATTTGCTTATCTTTGCAAATGAAAACATAACTTTTTGGAATTGCCTTATTTACAAACAAACCAAAACTTAAGAGAGGCTTGAGCTTCATTGCATCTTTAAAAGGCAAGCACAAGCACAAGCACAAGCACAGATGAGCTACTTTTTTTTTTTTTGAACTTGAGTTGTTTATGGACTAACTTCGAAATAAGATGTTTTCAAAAAGTATTTTTCCTCCTTCTTTTTTTTGGTAACAATATCATTCCTCTTTTTAAATAGAAAATTCTATCCATATAAGGAATTTTCGAGGACTTCATCACATAGTATGGGGATGAGGTTATGAGCATCTAATGATTTATCGAAAGTAGAATGAGGTGCAAATGTACGATTCAACTGTGAAAACCTAGATGTGCAATGTAGGCCCTACTTATCATTGAGTTGCAGGAGTTTTAAAGAAGAATCCTACGCTCGGGAATGAGTTTATAAATCTTAAGTATGAGATTGGGGCTAAGCATAAATAACGAATTTATCATAATCCGAATAACATCCGCATAAGCATAGGATTGAATCCTCTTTTTTCTATTAGCGAACCTTTGACAATTTCCCACAATCAGCTTCTTTTATCTCGATAACCAAATCCCAAATGTACTCTCATGAGGAACTAGCTTTCCTAATAGCACAATAAAAGGAAGTGCGCCAGAAAGCCATCAGAGATGCTGATTCAATTCCAACTTGTGAATCAAAGAAAACAAAAAGGAGAGATGCACCGACCGAAAGTGGAGGAAAACCACCTAACCGTATCATCAGATGTTTTAATATATGTGAGCCCCACCTCTCTCACTGGTTTTTAGGCTCTTCTTTCTTGGATGTTAATTCGAAATGGAGAGTCTGGAACCACCAGTCTTTATCGAAAAGATCTCCTTCTGATGGTTCATTTAATCCGATGAAAGCTTCAAGCTAGGAGCCCACCTTCCCTCTTTGACCTCTATAGCTATAACTGGTGAGATGGGCTTGCATTGGAATTTGAAACACCACAATTGGACACATTTTGCACAATGATTCTATTCTATCAATATAAAATAGATAGCACCGTCAAATTGTAATATCGGTGGGAAAGATAGACTTTTCTCAGACTAATGAGGATGGCTCGAGAAAGTCAGTGCCGCATTTAGATAGCGGTATGTCGTGCTAAAAGCTCCGAAGGATTGGGCATCTTGCTTCAAACAGATGAAGGCCCGATCTCAACGACCAGTCAGCCAATGATCTAGTAGCCCTACTGATCAACTTCCTAATCTCTTGTATATTTACGCCCTCCCGAAAATCTTCGATTCCGCTATCACTCGATGGAAAGGTAAGGTACTCAAAGAGATGGCTTTCCAAGCAAAATGAGTGATGATCCGAGTCATCATTCTTTCTCCTTGTTGATCACATGGCTATTGTGCTATTGTAGTCTCCTTTAACTTTGGAGAGAATCCATCCTCTATTAATTCACTAGACTTGTATCTATCCTCAACAAGCTCTTTTAAGGTAAGATCAGTCAGTCTAGAAACAGAGTGGAAGGTCTGGGGGAAGGCGATGCATCATCAAAAAGTAGTTGAATCGATCATTCCATTCATAGTAGTCAAACACAAATCCTGGCTTTCTCTATTGTTTGGAAGCACCGGATAATAAGAAAATTATCAATTAGAGTTTGTCATGTAAAGTGAGTTAATAGTCCTTGAGAATCAGTGGAAATGCCAGGTGTTCCCTAAGTCTTCTATACTATCAAGTCGTGCAAAGCGGTAACTATCTGAAGGAAGGGTACAGAGTTGATCCTCGCACCGAACTCTAAGCACTAGTTGAACCTTCTTCGATCTCTTTTAGCGGCAGGCTTACCTTTTTTATTAGTATTGAATTCATGTCATTGTCGCTGATCATCTTTGTTAGAAAAGGAACAACAAACTCTCCTTTCACATATATTAAAACCTCTGATCATAGGGCTAGGTAGCTTTCCCCACTTCTGATCGGTGCGCCTCCCCTTTTGTTTCTTTGATTCACAAGCTAGAATTGAACCAGCATCTTCAGTGGCTTTCCCAGTGCACTTCCCTTTGTTAAGCTATTAGGAAAGCCAGTTCTTTATAAGAGTACATCTGAGATTTGGTTATCGAGAAACTCGATAACAGGAGGAATGAATAGGATATGTCCTCCTAGTCTACTGTGAATAAGAGGTCAGTGGAAATTGATAATAAAATAGGGCCCCTTCCTTCTAGAAAGTGTACTATTTCCTATCTATATGTGAAAACGAGTATGTGAACAGAACATCTTTCAAAATCCAACACTGTACCAACTCTTATGCTGACAAAAAAAATGAAATCTATCCCAAGTGAGAAAGCAGTGAGGATGAGAAAAAAGCATAGGTTGGCCTGGGTTCTTAATCTCCAGGTTTACTTCCACTAGTTCATCGACAGTGGCTTGCCCTCCATCTTCCAGCTCTGGGGGAGCATCTTTGAGCTCGGCAACCTCTTTGGGGACTTGGTCTACTATGGCCACTTGCCCAAAGATTCATGTTAAGACATCTTCTGCTTCCGACTCCTCATCCAACAATTCATCTTTTGGTAAGGCTTCTGGTTCCGACTCCTTTTCTAATGAATCATTCTTAGATGAAATCTCTTGTTTAGGGCTTTTGGGAGTTGATTCTAAGGTTTCTCTTTCCTTTAGAGGAACAAAATCTCTATCCTCTCGTGAACCTCATCCTCCAGTCACATATTCTTCTTGGCATTGTATTGATTGATTTCATGTAGGATTTGCAAGATGAGTAATGACACACTCGTCAGCCCTCTCTTCAAGTTCAGTGGCTGAACACAAGTCTTGATCAACTCTTCCACTAACTAAAGATTCTAAGATGTAAACATAGAAGGATAATGTTACGATTCTCTTTTTTCTGCCCAGATCCCGACTCTCTTTGTCTTTGCCGACCAAAGGAGTAAGCGCCACCAAAACAAGCAACATTTTCACACGATATGAGAGAGGAAACTGAAAAGCTAAGGTTTCTTCTCAACCTGATCCCCTTCAACTCTTGGAGAAAGCAGACCTACTTATGGCTTTAAGATCAGTCAAATTTCCTAGCTAGTAAAGCTAGGTGCTTAGGACCTCTCAGTTTACCATATCTTAGAAAGAGTATAGCCAGTGATCCAATTTTCTATCTAGCAGATAGAGTTAGATTTTCGGCTTGCCTTGAACCATTTTGTCCGAGATTTTTTTTTTTTTTTTTGGAAGTTCATTGTAACCAGGGTTCAATTATTCAATCATAATAACTTAAGAAAGAAAATATTACCTATTCCAACTAAAGCAAATTTACCTCAAGAAAATGTTAGTAGGTGGTGTGCAATATTTACACATTTCAATTACTGAACAAATTGGTACTTCTGCATGCTTCAGAAGTTCAATACTAAAAGGATTTTAGATCTAAATCTATCGCAAGATTTCGACACAGTTCATTTGATCAACTAAATCATGCCATTTAGAGAGTCAAACAGAAAAGAACTTCAAAGCCTGCTATAATTAATGACCAGAAACAGTGAGAGTTTTCTTCTTTTCCTTTGACAACCATGAATCATTGCGCCGTCGCAAAGAAGAATACTGCATAAAACCCACCAGGATCTTCTCACAGGGAAGAATAACTTTTCCAAGAAACTGTATGCTCATTTTTCTGATCAATGATTTCTGTAATGAATGGCTTGCAGCCATCAAACTAATAGCATCTTTGGCCAAGAGAGGCATGCTCATTTCTGCGCGAGTCTCAATTATATGGATCCAATAATTAAATTTCTTTATAAATTCTATCTCCTGGAAAAGTTTTCATATCATTTTATCAAGAAATGCAATATCAACAACTTCCAAAGTCTATTCTAGATCACTTATGAGGTAACCATTTGCATCATTTTGAAGGTTGATCCCAATCACCTAAATGAACAGAATTTCCTGTAACAATCTACGAGGTTTTCTTGCAAATTTATAACATAATGAAGCAGACTGTACTTTCGTAATCAAGGAAATATTATCACATTAACTTATGCACTTCATCACATTTTGTTGTGCGCACAAAAATTAAATAACATAAATTGAGAGTAATTATCAGAAGTGTAAATAGTTCGTGGTGTTTGCAATGCATACACACAAGACAAACCAGGAACTAAGATGAGAGATAAAGAACCGGTTACCTGTTTGTTTCCCTTGTCGAATATACAATTGAAAATAATAGCAACAAGTTCTTCTTGGTTAGAAGATCTCTAGCAAGAAATTCGGTACAGGATCAGGCAGTGTTGCTGGTAAGAAACAATCTGAACTGCATATATTGATGCTCTGAAAGTACCAAGTGTTAGATGTGTGCCCTAGATGCCAGATCGACTGACACATTCCTGTACAAATCTAAGGGCAAAATTGTAATTTTGACTATAAATGAATAAAAGGGTTATTCTTCTATCACATTGTGTACATTGTGTCTGTGATACATCCTTTGAGTTAGTAGTATTGTTAATTCATATTTTCAAGAGTTAAAATTTAAGGCATGAATTACATAACTAACTCATAAACTGCTCCTGACCATAGGATCATCACGAGGATGGTGATCGATCAGGAAGGTTGGTGTACGATCGCATCCTTAGGATAGATGTGTCTTG
>KE505637.1:61633-82844 GCA_000441515.1 Elaeis oleifera | reverse complement strand
GGCCGGAACAGGGGGACCTAGAGATCCCCCTTGCCTTTGACCGGCCGATCACGGCCGTACCCCCCGGCGGTGGCGGACGGCAATGGGCGACCTTCCCGAGCTCGGAGAGGCCAGAGTCGGCGGTCGGCGGTGACCGTCGGTACCATAAAATCAGGGGAAAGGGAGAGGCCGAACAGAGCTTCCTTCTCCGACGAAATCCGGCGACTCCTGTCGCCGGCAGTCGTGCCCACCGGCATGAGAAAGAAGGGAGAGAAGAGAAGAAGAGGAGGAAGGACTTACCACAGCTTCCGATGACCCCCACCGGCGTGAAATCGCGGCGAGCATGAGTCGAGGGGCCGCGGCTTCAATCAGAAAAATCGGAGAAGAACTCCGGCGGTCGTCGGTGACTGTTGTGTACTCTCTTAGAGGAGAGAAGGGGGGTTCTTATAGGGCTCGTCCTAGGATCTTTTAATGGCCCTAGGACTCTGATTCCGATCGGGATCGGGAAAAGAGAAGACTCCGATCGGGAGTCTTCTTCCCCTCTCTTTTTTTTTTTCTAGGTGGGCTTAGTGGGCTTTTGGCCCATCGGGCCGGGTTATCACACAGATGATTCGCATCTGATGGAAATTCCAGCATGGTTGCTCAGTTTTAGTCCAACAGGAGTTTTTTCAAGGGCTTCATATCCCACAGACACTCTTCTGATTCTATTAGGCTATGACTAATGACCAGGAATTTTTCTCAGCCCTCTTCTTTAGCTATGGTCCTTAAATTAGCAGCTTCACTCACTTGCCAGCCTGAGCATATGCATTTGAAGCCAGTACACAAGTGCCTGAGTTCCAGGAGACGTCTCTCGGTAAACTCCCCAAGTTTTGTGTTTCTATGAATCCTGCAAGCAGCCAGTAAAGAACAAAATGCACTGGACTTGTCTCTCCAAGGAGAGCACTTCACACAGTCCCATGCTTCTCAAGTTGGCCAGCCCGACCCAATAAATTGACCATGCAACCTAGTGCTCTTTCATGTCAATGGAATGCCCAACATTCATGGAATTGAAGACATGCCTACCTCCTACATAAGCTCAGGATGGGTGCAAGCTGAAAGCACAGTAAGTGAATGTTAATTCATCTGGCTTCAATTTTCCTTTTGCATTTGATTAAACAGACCAAGCATGTCTTTGCAGGATCCATGCATCCCATATGCTGTAATCATTGTGTTCCATGAGGTCATTCCTCATTTTGTCATACTATTGAATATAGCTTCTGAAGTATCTAGCCTTCCACACTCAGCATGCGTGAATGTGTGCATACACATTCACACACATATATGTTAAAATGGAAACTCTGCTTGTGTGAAGCTTATATTTGCCATGTGGATGCCCATATTAATGATGTTATTAATAAAGATCTTTATTTAGGATAATAGGTATGGTTCTTATTTAATGCAGTTCTTTGTCAAAATATAATAATATCATATCATTAATAAATTGTATTAATAAAAAATTCATTAAACCCTATGTAGAGCTTTCGTTCGCAATGTGGATGACATATTAATGATGTTATTAATAAAATCTTATTTTGGATAATAAGTATGGCTCTTATTTAATGCTGTTCTTTATTCAAATATAAAATATAATATTTTAAATAAAAAACTTATTCGCATATTAAATTGCATTAAAAAAAGATTTTATTAGTACTACGAAACTAAAACAGAAATTAATAATCTTATTAATAACCATATTTGCTTAATATATACCAATATATGCTTGTTAAATAGAGAATTCATGAATAATACTAAATTAATAAAGAAGTTGATGATATTATTAATAATCATATTTGCTAATGATCAACCATTATGGTCATTAGATTACACTATTATTTTATTAATTTTTAGTGCATTTTTTATGATCATGATCTTACTGAAAAGAGCAAAAACAACTACTAATCACCTTGCCATATTGTATTTAAATACCCATAGATGCTATACTTTTCTATTTTATTATATACATATTGGACCATGATCTCGTTATTTTATAAGAATATTGCTGTAGTGTGTGTGTGTGTGTGTGTATTATAATTTTGTATAATGATAGTATATCATAAATATTAATATAAAAAATTATTTTAGAAAATAACTAAGCTATTTTATCTATTATATTATATCCTATTTTTGCTATCTTTTCTATTATATTTATTCTACATTGCATTTTAAAAAAAGATTTAAAAAAAAAAAAGCTGCATCCCGTGGATTATATGCTAGTGTGTTTTATTATTGAATTCATGGTGGCAGTAACTTTCTCCAAAAAAGTGCTATAGATGGACCCATGAGTTACTTCCACCTCAATACCCAAGCTGAGAAACACTTGAAGCAATGCTGTTAGAGTCACTCTATCAGGCTTTTTACCTATTTGTCACATTAGCCGAAACAGTGCTAGATCTTCATCTGCATGACCAAAATCTACATGGCCCATCATCATTGTAGTTCACGACACCAAGTCTTTATCTGCTACTGAGTTGAAAGTTGTCCTTGCAATGTCAATGCCTCCACATTTTTTGCATTCAAGTGTAGAATTTGAATGGAAACATAAATATCTGTTTGGAGACTGTACCGGACCATAAACCATGGATCACCTGCTGTTTTCACGTCTGTACAATCAGCAAATGCCGACAGCAGACTCAGCACAGTCGCAGAGTTTGGTCTGATACCTGCTTTGACCATTGCACTGAACATAATGGTAGATTTAATGATCATATTGTTTGTAGATAACCAGAAATCACTAAATTATATAAGATCACATCTCTTTTAATTAGATGATCAAACAATTCCCTGGCTCTACTTGTCTTATTACTTTCTGCATACATTTCAAATAAGAGCATTAGTCAAAACTATATCCAGAGGAATGTCTCTTCTATTGATGCTTGTGACATGATGGGCATAATTTAAGCCAGAACAAGCTGAAAGGGCATTTGCTAAAGTGATTGAATCAGGGGATATGTTCACTTCTTGTTGCATGAGTAAGAAAAAGTTTGAGAGCCTCAGAACTCTGCCCACAATGAATGAGTCCAGCAATCATCACATTCCTTTCCATTTGCCACAATACAGAAGCAGCAGAGGCCCTAGCACAATCTAGTACACAGATCTACAAGAATGGTCTGAAGAACTTCATCTGAAAGACCTGCTTCTCTTCTGAGGGCATAACAATGGACTGATCAACCCTCTTTCCCTGCTTCTGACTTCCCTGCTGCCTGCATCAAGCTCACCAATATCACCCGATTGGCCGGTTGGCATGCAATCCTTCTCTCTACATGTCACAAGCCATTCCAACTGCCTTGCATGCATTGGGAATCAGACATTTGTGTGTACCCAGTAACAACCGCTGCATAAGCAACAACATCCTTATCTAGGATCGCTTCAAATGCTTGCCGTGCGTCCTCCATATTCCACAAGCCGGAGTAGAATCCCACAAGAGAGAACCCATAAATTAGTATTCATTAGATCAATCTTGAAACCATCCACATGAACTCCTCTTCCAAAATCTACATTCTGAGCTCAATACACATCTTAAAACCAAATGTAACAGCTGAACTATCAACTCATCCCCTGAGACTTTAAATTAAATAGAAACAAGAACTTCCTTGAAATAACTAGCTTCAAAATATCCAACGATGGCTGAATTGAAAAGAGAAAGGTTTCTGCTAACGAAATACCAATTTGGATTCAGGTAAACCATAAAACTACCACACAAATTCAACAGCTTGGACACCAGATAGATGCTATCTCCAAATCCATGCACTATGATGCAAGTATGAAGCCTCTGTAGGGATCTGATATCTAAACATGATTGCATATAACAAGCAAACCTCTCTGCAGTATAGAGTTCTTGGAATGCTGACTCCACTCCATGACATCCGCATAACCTTGGACGAAATCTACAGGGCACCAAAGGAAACATCTTTTCATTGGCAATCAAAACCCAGATGGAAAAATGCCATCTTTCCTTGAGGAATGAACTGGATTTCTCCGCAACTATACGAAATTCTAGCTTCCGCACCTGCAATCTGGTTTCTTAACAAGGATTTATACAGTATCTCAAAAAAAAAAAAAAAAAATACGTTTTGGAACACAACTGGAATCAGATGAAAGAAGAATGCATCTAATATCAATTGCACCAAATTCCATTGAAAAGAAAATCAATTGCACCGAAAGGAGCAACATTTTTTATTAAAACGGACAAATTAGAAGCCTAGAAAATGTAGAACCCTAATTTTTTATCCAGTTGTTACGACTAGGAAATCCAAGATTTCCGACCAAATGAGGTCGAAAAACCCGGAGAATTCGGGATGACAATGGTAGGGAGTCACAGCGGAGCCTCCCTCCCCTTAATCCCCTTGATCCCCTTTCCCTCCCTGGCCTTATCGAAAGGGACCCCGACTGTCCGAGGGGGGACGCCGGGAGACGGGACGAGAAGCACCGGTACCGGAGGTCCTCGGCATTGGCAGCGCACTCGCTCTCCGATCCCTCGTCGAAATTGAGGGCGTAGCTGAGTGGGTCGTAGCTGAAGTCCGACGAGTGGTGGCGGCGGTGTTGCTTTCCGGTGGCGTGGGAGGAGATGAGGGCGCGGTACTTCCCCCGGAGCTCCGGCAGCTCGTGAGTCTTAAGCGGAGCCACGTGGTGGGGGAGCGGAGCAGCGACGCCTCCTGCCGCTCGCCGACGCCGCTGGGAGAGTCCGGTGCCCCACCGTCGCCGACGGCACCGAAGCACGCGGAGAGGCAGAACGAGGAGTGGTGGCGGTGTTTCGGCCTCAGAGGCGGCGGAGGCGAAGGCGAGTCGGAGAACCGGTTGTCGGAGCCCATACCGCTTCCATAAGACATTAGAATTCCAGAGGCATTAGAAAATATATTAAAAAATAAATATTAGATGCTATTTATAATTTATCAGAAATATATTAAAATATTTTAAACAAAATAATATGACCTCGACTTAATTAAGGATCGATGTCTGATTTAGAAATTCTCCTTCCACCTTTCACTGGTATTAAGGGCAACCTCTAATTTGATATCCATTTTTAAGTTAGTTAGAGGATTTTGCAACAACAATATGATTAGTTTTGTTATTTCTTTTTTTTTTTCCCACATTGCAAGGTATTCATCCTCTACCCATCTTTCTATCCAACGGTCAGCAACTCATATCTAAAATTTATGCAAACAATATATATCTTTAAAATTAGTTATTTAAATTTAGAATTAATTTCCAATAAGTTTGCCCTATTGATCTTCAAGTTTGTGTAACATTTTTTTTTTTGACCCTTGCAAACATGGTAAAGCGGGAACAACAATATCACAATACCCACAAAGAAAAAAAAACAAGTCTTCTTATTGCTAGGAAACGAGCATGAGGGGCTTTGCTTACACTCATCACATTGGTTGGGGTGTTTCTATTTGTGTTGCTATTGCCTCTCACGAGAACCCTCTCTTCCTCTTCCCATTCGCGTTGGTCCATCACCTCTGGTCACCATCCCCATCCTTGGAGATTTGCTTACCAACTCAAAGTATGCAATAGGAGTGTGTTGCACACCTCTATGACAGTATTTTTTTTTTTTTGGGTAAAAGTAACTTCTTTAAACAATAGAATAATTAACTGTTTAATCACAGCAGCAACCTGTGAAATAAATATACAAAAAAGAGGCATAGAAGGAAGAATATACACAGGATGAGTAGCTTGTTCTGTAACACAAACAGAGAGAGAACAAAAGAGTGAAGAAAAGACGCATGATGCTTTATCTGTGAGACAGTGGAATTATGACAGATTTATTTTATTACTCAATGACGATAGTTTTAATAACTTCGGATGGGGTCTTAGTTGCCGTAGTGGGTACTTGTCTATGTTCATTGTTGCAATGCTACTGTATTGGCATGATCATAATTATAGGAAGTTTGTAGCTTTTTTCTAGTCAATGTTGATATGCATATCACAATTTTTCATTCTATGGTTGTTGCTTTTATATGCTTATTAAGTGAAAGCCCCTAAAACTAAATTTAATTTTAAAATGCTTCCATTGTTGCTAAGGAAGTTCATAGGCAAGACCTCCATGTGCATAATTTGATTTTGGTCATGAGGCAATAATAGAATGACATCTCCTTCAATGGTAGGTTTGGGACAAAGATAGGTCCAAAAGGAATGAAAAGAGGATCTATCTTGTATGCCCAATAATGTCCTTCTTCTCCCATCCTATTTAGGATTGGGAAGAGAGGGTGCTTATGGGCATTGATCTTAAGATCATGGAGAAAGAGGAGAAGAAGGTAGTAGTTCACCTAACCATGCTCCAACCATAGTAGACCCAACAACATCACCACCAATAGTGCCTCCAGGCTCCGATGATGGTGACCATGGAAAAGAGCCTTAGATTTTTTTAATAATTTATAATAATGAATTTCAATTTTATTATAGTCTTGGCAACTCGAAACATGATAAATCAAGTAATCAGAACAATAAACCAAAGAAAAATACATAATATTTGCAATAAAAGTATCAACTAAGATTGTATATCTTTAGGCCATCATAAATTACAATTTCATTTAACCCACATGATGCACATAGTACAATTTTTAATTTTTAAACTATCTTAAATAAATATAAAATTTAATAATTATAATAATAAAAATTTAATAGTTAAATTTTTATTGTATATTAAGCAATGAATTTTAATGATGATCGAACAAAAATTTCTCTCATTCGTATTGACACCATCGACACTAGCATCTACATTGCGAATGGAGAATGTTGCACAAGTTGAACCTCATTAGAAACTCTTATTATTAATATCAGTCTCAGACAATGTGCAAGTGTGATCCTGTTTTTTGTTTCAACTATTTTAAATTTAATATAATAATATAATAAATGATAATGAATAAAAAGTTTAATAGTCAATTTTTTTTATAAATATTAAAATAAACTGTAATAGTGATTGGGCACATCAAAAACGATATCATTAATAAATATTAAATAATTAATTTTAATGATGACTAACTCATTAATATCAGTATGCACATAATAGGTGAAGAACTTCAAACAAATAATTGAGCAGACACCCCCATCATTGATATTGGTACGATTGATATTGACATTTACATAACAAATAAAAAACTATGCACAAGTAGAGCTTCCATCCGAAAACCCCCATCATGAATAATGACCTCGCATGATGCATGAGGTACCATATTTTCATCTTTTTTTCAAATTTTTATTACAATATAACAATATAACTAATTATAATAATAAAAATTAATAATTAATTTTTATTATATATTTACTATCAAATTTTAATAATAATTGAGTACATTAATATCAATATTATTAATACCTAATGCATATTAAATAATGAACTTCAATGATGATGACCACATGAATATCAATATCATTAATATTGACATCCACCATGGATAGAGTGCTCTACGTTTAGAAATATATAATAGATTTTTTTATATTTATGCACTAATATGAATTAATCATTACTCTGATGTGACAGATAAGCAAAACTGTAAGGCTAGAATCGATCCTGAGCATGCATAGAAAAATAGTATAGGGTCCCCAGACCCTTGCTCTAAGTTTATCGGGGTCATCTCTATTCACCCAGACCCTTGCCTTCATAGCCTTCATAAAATATGTTCTGAGCATAAATTTCACATAAGTTATATGCTCTAAGTCCTATCAAAATAATTCAGCATTTATTAGTATGAAATGTACAAGCTGTTTTAACTCCAAAACACTTGATCAAGGGCCCAAATTAGCGCCAACATGTACAAGACATTCCGTCTCTAACAACCAAACACTCAGAAAATTGCCATTCTGATGACTCTATAAAATTATGATCATATATGCAGCCCTCAAAGCTCTACTTCTGAGGAGCAGAGGCATTTGCTAAGGGAATCGCTGCCTACGACATCGTCTTGTGGTCCTTCCCACCCCATCATGCTTGTCCTCCAAGCTGTAGTTCAGTATAAGTAGGCTGTGTTGGGAGCTGACTGACATGAACCTCTTCCACAGTAACAGCCAAGCTTCTTGGCCGCTTCCTTCCCCTTGTTTGCCCATTGCGACCTGTGCTCTGTCTAGCTGAACCAGTCTGCCAAGGCTTGCCTGATGCTCTCATCAGCCCTCCAAGAATCTGAAGATCTTCTGCTACTTCAAGCCTTGACAATGATGCAAGGCCTGGTAGAATATCTTTCTGGAATCCTTCCTTTGCCTTCTTTTCGCGCCTGGCCCCTCCGAGGCCTTGTTAGAAGCAGTGGAGCAGTGCCTGCTTCCTCATTCTTGGTTTCTCTTGCACCCATGATCTGCACATGTATTCATCTTCCTTCATCGCCTCAAGCTTCAACGTCAAGGACTCGAATGAATCCATCCCATCATCTGAATGTTCAGAGCCACCATCTCTTCCTTTTGGCACTCCACTCCCTGCACTGGATAAAACTACATCTGCAAACCATTGCAAGGAATCACATGATGCTGGGGCCGATAAGCAAAATGCGATGCCATCTGAATGGGCGGAGACATCTAATGACATGGAAATGATAATCTCTGCTGCCACTCCACGAGGGATGTCATGAGAGAATTCTGTTTCATGTGAACCATCTTTGCTCAAAGACATTTCAACAGGCTTCTCGAGGTGATTCATCCATGTGATTTTACCCTGAGAACATACACTACCTTCTTCCCATGCACCGATTGGTGTTTCCAAGTCAATGTTGCAAGCAAGTTTTGCAGCCACACCTGTAAGGGAAAGTGATGATGGAGCCTCTGCCCCACCTGTAGCACAGTTCAAATTAATGATGCCTCCTTTACCTAGACTATGATTTCTAGTACCCTTCCTTTTCACTGAACTTCGCATCATCAGCTAAAGATTGTCTGTAACATGAGACAGGCGAGTAGTTAGTACTCTGTTGGCTCTTATCAAGAAGAGGAAAGACAGGAATTCTTTGCTATTCGGGCCATCAAATGCCTCATGCCTATTAATTTTGGTCTCCTTGATCTGAAATGGAGATAGAGAATGCTGTGGAACACACACAGAAGAACCTTTCTCCTTGTCTGTTCTACTTGCAAATTCTGGAGTCATGTTTCACATCTAGAAATCGGCTGGGAATAATCCTTTTTGAAGCCTAACTCCATTTGAGGGGCACACAGTTCTTTATCAGAAGATCCATTACAGGCTGACTTTGTTTTGAGCCAAGGTAACCCCTCTGATGATCCATCATGTTTCCCTGCTAAATCTTGTTTGGCAGTGAGGTCATCTAGAATTCCATTCATAACACTCTGATTCAAATTCACATCCCTTCCAGATTTATTGTCTATGCCCTCCTTGAAGCACTTTCGCACTTCCAGACTCCCAGAGCTCTGACATGCTGAAATATCACCATTGCTATTGGGGTCTGGCTGATCAAGGATGACCGATGGGAGCAGTGAATATGTTGAAGATTCAGAATCCAATTGCAAACCATGGTGAAGGCCATTCGGAAAGGAGGATTTACTCCTCACGTGCGAGTGTGACGTCAAATTCCCATTGCACTGCAGTTTGCCAGAAGCATTACTAGGCTGTTGAGCATTAGAACTCTTCTGTGAATTCATCATTACAGATCCATTGAAGCATGGAAGTGCTTGAACTGCAATTGGGATGTGCCTTATACTATGGCCTGGCTTTCTCCAAGATGAAGCTTGTGGAGATGCGGCAGTAGAACAGGCTGATTGCGAAACAACTGAGAGTGGACCGGTCAGTTGAGGGTATGTCACAGCTGATTGATTTGAGCAAACAAGGTGTGGAATTCTTCCAGAGATTTCAATAGATTGTGATGTTTTCTCCCTGAACCACCTATTTGTTTATTCTGATCAGGTAAATGAGTTTCATGAGCTTTCTTAAGCTTCAATTGAATTGACTCAGATGACATTGGGTATTTCTCATTGCATGAACCAGAATTAAAGAATTCAAATTGCTTCTACTTCGGCCTATAACAAGTAAGAGCCACAAAAGAGAGTCAATTCTCGTGGTACCACCAACCTGAACCTAAGATCTTAACAGAAGACTGAAAAAAGGCTAAAATTTAGAATATGCTGTAGAATATAATAGCAATGAAAGTGGGGAAGCACATAATCCTAAGCTTTGGATAGTAGACTAGCAAGTCCTTACTGCAGTATGGAAGTAGTAATTTTAATCAATTAAGTTCCTGAAGTCAACACAGATTCACGCAAGCTGAGACAATATTCTACAACATAGAATATTCTAAAGCAACCAAACAAATATCTTAGATGTAAAGAACAAATGCGATCACGCCTTCAGCTGATCGTCTCATTTTCTTTTGTTTCTTTTTGCAACTTTTTTGACTAAATTGCAACATATAAATTATAAATGGGTCAATGCCATAGTAACCTAGCAGCATTACATCAAGAACCAGTGTTGTTCAGCATCCATCCCAGATCCTTCAGCAAAAACATTCACCACTGCTAATATGAACTATGATGAAAAAAACTTGACTCGTCACCAAAACCTCCAAGGATCACCACATGAAGAACCTAACAACTAAAAGCTTACAATTAATTCTACAGTAAATTTGAAGCTCCAAACAGCAACATCTTTCAAATTCTTTAACCATTTTAGCACTTCATAAAGCCAATATAATTTCAATTCAACTCGAACCATCCTTCAGTTACCTCTTTAATTTGATAAATGTTTAAATCCAGGAAGCAATCTTGAGAAAAAATTATCTTGATAATGTCATTAAGTATAATATGAAATAAGGTTTGCCATCTCGACACCGGATCCTATACTGGTACCATCCTATTACAATGTTGGTATGCGATTCGGTATGATACAAGATAGTATACCGAGTGTCGGTATGCTACGAGACACCATACCACTATAAGACCAGTACGGTACAATAGGGGATGTATCGAGCAGTTTGGCCCGGTATAGCATCCCATGATATGAAACATATGTCATCATTTGATCAAGCCCAGGTCCGTTCAGACAATAGAAGGTCAAAAATCTATCAAATTAAAGCTTAGAAATACCAATTCAAGCTCTTAAAATGTATATTCAAAATCAGATTAATTATCCCAGAACCTATCGAGTAAAGCTCAAGTTTAATCAAGATAATTTTAATATCAAGAATTGGATTAATTATTCTTCTTTTTTTGGTCAAGTGGTCTATAAGATGTTGAACGAAGCAACAATGTCACACTAGAAGTACAAAAGGCAGTCAAAAGGGGCACTCTTGTCTTCCATGAGTACAGTGCCATCTAAGGAAATGGGTGGCTAAGGAAGTGCCTCCAGAGGATAAGCAGAACAAGACAAATGGGAAAATAATTCCTAAAAAAGAGTTAGTTGGAAACCATCATTCTAACCAATAAACGATATTTCAAGATTGAGGCAACAACTTTGTTCATGCACATCAAAATGCTTATGAGTTGGCAAATCGACTAGCTACTTTGTTTCATGGGGGTAATAGACCATTCGTGACCATTTATCAAAGCAACTTCATATTCCTCCACTACCTGTGATCAACAATTTTGCCATCAGTCCTAAAACTACTAGATGATCATGAACTGAATCTCTATTTAGAGTTTGATGTGCTATATAACACCATCAATGCTGGTCCAAACCCAGATGAAAAGGTAGTGTTGAAGCTAGGTTGATGTCCAGTTGTAGAAAGCACGTCGAACTAGGACAACAGTATTCCTAAATAGGAATGCATGCCGAATGAGGATCCTTAAAGCTGGCTCCAAAAAGTTGGGAAAGGCTTGATGGTTGTGGTTATGGTCATGATCATTTGCTCTCCATATATACAATTGAGGTAACCTACAACTTGGCAAAAGTGAAACAACTACATGCTGTTGACAAAAGGTAATCATCATATACATGCTCAAGAGGACAAAATCATTATTATTAGTTTGGAGCCCAAAACATGTAAAGTTTGGATTAGGGGTGCAAAAGAGTCAAGATGCTCGCAAGCTACTCTAGTTTGACTCACGTCCAAGCTCGACTCGACTACCATCGAGCTTAAGTAACAAATACTCGGCTCAAAGGTTTATAAGCAAAGTTCGCGGAATCGAAACCAAGATCCATGCCAGTCAGCCGGCGGTACGAGTCCGCACGAGTCCAAATCAGACCGGACCAGTACAAACTGACATATAAGAGAAAAACGAACCAGGGAGGAGGAAAAGAGAGAAAGAGGGAGGGGAGGGAGAAGGGGGAGGGAGAGAGAGGGTGACCGGAAGAGATGCCGGTGGTGGCCACAAGTAGGCCACGGATGCTCTCGAAGGGCCACCAAGGCCTCCGCTTTTTTCGCCAAATCTCGATCAAGAAAGAGATATAGAGAGAAGGGGGAAAAGAAAGGAGGAGAGAAAGCCGGTGAAGAGGCCACTAAAGGGCCTCCGAATGACTGCTATAGCTGCCGGACAACGAAATTGCGGCCTGCAGCTCCACGGACGTGAAACAGGGACGATTATCCCTATTTCATAGGATTTTTAAGAAAATCCCGACGACAATGAAGCTAGCCTCTGCTTCATGGGGTCTTCTAAGTGAAGCGAGCACACCCATTGCTGGCTTCAGTGTTTCTCTGATTTTTTTAAAAAATCTCTGAAATAATGAAGCTGGCAAATCCATTGTCGGCTTCACTTAAATGAAGCAGACAAATCCATTGCTGGCTTCACTATTCATTATCATGTTTAAAAAAGACGATAAACAGGGACGATCACCCTTGTTCCACGGCCATGGCTCTATCCACACCTTTTCTGCCATTCGATGGCTATGGCGGTCATCCGACGCCCTCCACTGTCTGCACATCCCTCCAGTACCATCACCCTCCCTCTCTCTTTCAATTAACATCCTATCGGATGACACTGAGCCATGGAAGCCTCCGTAGCCCTCCGATGACCTCAGCAGGCCACCGACGACATCATCCCCTCTTTCCCTCCTCTCCCTCCCTTTCTCTTCCTCTCTTTCTTCTTTCTCATCCTGCGTTCCAATTTGTCTGGCCGAACCATCTCAGTTTACGGTTGGTATGGGTCGAAACGCCCTGAACCCTCCGATTCGAGACAATTTGTGGTCGGTATGGCTCAAAACGCCGCTCTTGAGGTTATTCGAGTTTATATATATACATACATACGTATATGTATGTATGTATATATGCATACATACGTATATGTACGTATGTATACATACATATGTATGTATATATACGTATATGTATGTATGTATGTATGTACACACACACACGTATATGTATGTATATATATATACATACATATACATATAGATGTATACGTATAAATATATATATATATAGACATATATAGATATATGTAGGTACATATATATACTTACATAGAAATATATACATATACATACATACATACATACACATATATATATACACACACATATATACATATGTGTGTGTGTATATAATTTTTATTTATCACACACATATATATATATATATATTATATGAGCAGGCTGAGGATCGAATTCGAGCTCAAGTATGGCTCGGTTGGCATTCGAGCCAAGTAACGTTGATCTTGAGTATTGCATTTTTTTCATCCAGTTGAGCTCGAGCTTGAGACATTAAGGCTCATTTGATCTCGAGTTGAGTTTCAAGCCCAACTATTTTGAATCGAGTTGAGCTCGAGCCTCTAACTGCTTGACTTGGCTCAGCTCAGTTGCACATGGAGCTTGGACTTTTGAGAAATGAATAAATGCAAGGTATCAAAACAACAGACATAAATGATATGCTAATGTAGAAAATATAAGATATCAGTTCAACTTTGAAAAAGTATCACTTATAGACATGATCATGATAAGTATCACTATTAACTAATGTTGCCATAAAACTCTTACCAGCATCATCATCTAAAGGTTGCCATTCTTGTCTACTTTCCTGCTTATCTGTGTTAAGAGAGTTTGAGCAACTTCCTTCATTTCTATATCCATCCATGAAAAAATCCCCACGTACAAAATTTGTTCTCAATTTCATTGGTAACAGATGCCCTTGAACTTCTTTATGCTGGGTTCTCAAACCATTAGAAAATGTACCTGCAGCTCCCTTGCCATCTAGATCTTTGATGGGTTCATTTAAATCAGCCAAACAGTGAACAGAATGACCACCACGTGAATGTAAATATGACTTCCAGCTACCTTCCCTGGAACTATCATCATCACCAGTGACAAGAGTTAGCTTCACATTGCTCTCAGCGTCAACACCATGAACCTTGTTAAGGGTATCAGCAACCCTAACATGTGAATCAGCAACAATTCCTTTTCTGTTCTTTCAGCATCTTCACTATCAATATACACTTCAGCAGGGAGATGAAGATCAAACATTTTCTTTGGAAACCTTTTGAGTTCAGGGTCCAACGGTCTTTTATCCAGAGATCCTCCATTTTCAGGTGAAAATTCATTTCCTTCAGAAAATTCAGAGTGGGCTTCTTATTATCAGTGTCTGGCACGGTTGCCCTTCTGTAACTGGTGTTCGCTAAAGATTGATGAGGCATCTGCCATGTCTTCCCACAAATTTCATGTGGCATTTGAGATGAAAGTGTATTTGAGTGGGATGCCCATGCTGGTGCAGAATATCTGCATGACTGTTTTCTCTTTAGCTCATCCATCAAGTACTTTTGTACTCTATAAAGACGGTGAAGTTCAAAAACCTGGATTTGAACAAAGAATTACAATTTACAATTGTGAAAAGAATCCAAAACATTAGCAAGACAAATGGAAGACACTGATTTTTCATCCTTAGAATACATGAAACACATAAGCAAGTACATCATTGTCTCATATGCATCATATAATGAAAGGCAAGATTTTCTGATCCAAAAGTTTCTGAATAAAAATAACCAGCCACATCAAAATTCAATAAGGTTCCAAATCGCTAAGCATCCAAAAAAAGGTGCTAAGCAAGCTGCACATCTAAAAGTTAGTAATGAAAAACCCAAGAAAATAAATGCCCCATGACCAGGTTAGTGTCATATTATTTTATGACAAAAAAATGTGGAAATATGAAAACCTACCTGCTTCCTAAACACTGCTTCATGTTCAAGCATTGTTCTCTTCAACATTTCTTTATCATATTCTGAATATTCATTCACTGGCCTCATCTTGAAACCATTGTAGATCTGCCCGTTAAATATTTTATGTTCATAATAAAGAGAATAACTACTGTTTGAGTCATTGTTCAAATCCTTCATTGAATGGTATCCTGGAATGTAGCTTTTACACTGCACTTTTGCTCCCATTCCTGTAAAATTCCAGAGTAAAAGGAGAACATGAAATTATTAAAGAAGTCAGGAGAAAGAATACTACAAAAGATTCTTTAATTCTAATCACCATAGCATAATTATAATTTATTACTCTGCAATTGTAAACACTGAAAGCCACCAGGAATATTATGCCCATGCATATTATAACACTTCAAAAAAACACAATTCAGTTGTGCTTACTGAAAGAAGCAAGCTGCTCAAGATAGGAGTACAAAATGCCTATTTATTAGGAGGATTTCCAGAGGCAGGATAGAGGAGAAGTTGAAAAACTATGATGTTAATGACAATGACTAACCTTGTCACTTTCTACATCATCCTCAGCAAGAATATGAAACAGAATTAGCAATGGGAATAAGCTGCAGGATTACAGGCATATTCTTGCAGTGATAAATCCAAGATTATCGAATCATATTAAAAAATAGTATTTAGATCATTTCTGTTATAGCAATTTTAAATCTTATGTTACTTAAATTCTTTTACTTGGTTGAGGGTGCAATGATGGAAATAATATCTACATCTGTTATGGAACAGATTCTTGCATACATCCTCTGTCTTATGGGACTCTAAAACCAAGTCCTAACAGAACTGGCACTGTGTTTTATGAAACCAACTAGATTCTTAAATACATTAGAGATGTTGCCGTGCATATCTGTTGATGAAGGTCACCCTACTTGCTGTCTGAATCACATTCATAGGTTCCATGTGGAGTACCTAGCGCGGTTTACAGAGGTTTTGGCTTGTGGTTCATGCCATACATAGATAGAAATCATCTAAACATGCATGTGGATTTTGAACCCTAAGTACATATTAAAACATTAAGGCCCTGTTTGTATTCTCCAACAAGTTGTCCATGGAATAAACCAGATATGGCTAAAATTGAGAGTTGAAAGGAGACGTGTGATGGCAGGGAGAGTTTTAAGATCGGGAATTTTAAGTCAAATAAACAAGGACAATACAAATTGCCTTTTCAGAGGAACCTGTAGCCCATTTTTTTGGCTTGCATGATCTGGGGACTTCCCCGATGGATTAACATGCTTCCCTTCTGTCCACTATGTTAAAGATTAAGCCTCCCACCAGAAGATCTTATCAAACTGATAAGATTTTTCCAACATCCAAACAGCCCCTAAATGTGTACTAAATTCTGAATGTGGCTATCTAACATGGAAGGCCTTGAAACAAGACTCATATTGGAATATATATTTATGAACCAATTTCATCTATATGATATGCTTCTTTTATGAGTTCGTATGTCATTTCTATGTTAACTCTTATCATCATAATCATCGATAAAGTCATAAATTAATTAATTTGACTTAACTAAACAAACTTTGAAGATATGGATATATGCAAACACAATATAGAACCAAATATAGTTGTCGCAACTCGCAGTAAATCATACTTCTCAAGATTTTTGAGTTTGAGACTCAATTATAGTATCTTATAGCAAAATTGACATGAGCATATGTCTCTAATCTAGTACTAAAGTAGTAAAGATTATTTATCTTTACAAAGAAAAAAAAAGTCCTCTACAAAGTAAATTTATCGAATAGGATAAATAAGTTTCAAACATTGCTTAACCACTATTACTAAAGAAGCATATTAGATTATCAAACACAAGCACATAATATATTTTATAACCATCAAGTATATACATTAATTAGTATGTAGAAGAGCAAGATGAAAGTACCAGTTATGGTGACACTTGATATGCAAGTGTCCAGCACAGCAGCTTGCAAATAAGGGTATAAATGGTTAGGCCTGAAACTAGCATATCATTTTTCCCTCAGTCCAAGGCTCAGCTAAACATAGTATAAAACTGAGACTTAAGAAGACCACAACCCTGGCTCTTTGACACTCTATTTCCAGAAGACCTATCACATAAGAATTTTCATTGAAAAAGAGAATACTATATATAAATACAGATGTATTGAATGAAGTGAAAATTTGATAAGTAAAAGAAACATCAACTGCATATAAGGCATTATAAAGTTCAAGAACTCGGCTGCTTGAATATATCAAATAGATACTGATCAGTAAATTTTACATGACAATGAGGGCATCTTATTTATTGTATTCATGCTGTTGATAACTTGGTCCTTCCTGGTATTGTGTTTCTTTTCCTTTTTTTTTTTTTTGAAACAATCAGTTGATTAAATGTTGTTAATTAACATTTGAGCATTTAATATTCCCTCAAACAAAAAATACATTATAGAACAGGATGACTTTAATTAATTAAATGATTCATTAGAGTGACACTACGCTAAAACAGCTAGAATCCCATGAATAATTTTAGTATTTACTCATTAATGTTTAGGTGCCAACATTTATAAAGAATTCCCTGACAGAATACTCCATAATACTGAGATTAATGACAGTACTTCAACTTTACATTATGATAACAGTCTATTTATGGGGTGCCAAGTACAGTGTGCTTGATTGCACGGCTTACCTAGTTTGAACTACATTTCTGAAGATTATGTTTCCAGTACATTATGAAAGACTTGGCTTGTCCAAGAGTAAAATCCAACATAACCAGTTAGAATGATGCAACCAATGCAAGGCAAAAGAGCAAAAAGACACAATAAAAGACAAATCAGTCATGACTACAACAAGATCAAAGAAAGCACCCCAAAAAAAAAATCTCAAATGAAAACTCTGTCAAATCATAAAATCAGCTCATGATTATGAAATACGCAAAAATTACACAACCGTAAGCTGCAATAACACATTTAATACTGATAGAGGCACAAAAGCTCATAGTCATAAAATTTTAGAGTTTCTTTCTTTTATTGGTCAACCTTTGCAACTTAGCAGGTGCATACAGATGGTCTTATCTTTCTTATAATTTAATAAATATGAACTAGTTATTACTATATTACTAATATCAAGAAGCAATAAAAGGATTACCTTTGCAATTTTACTAAATAATTTTAGACTTACATATTTTGATTGATTTTTCCCCAGATTCCTGTAATCTTCTTATCCTTCTTTTCTCTTCTTAACTCTCCATTGTGAAAATCTTTAACAAGTCATACAATTACATAGACTCCTCCATAGAGCACAATATTGGTTCTTATCAAATCTCAGGGCAATTTAAAGGTTGACTCCTTGCCAATCATAGTGATATTCCAAATGGTAGTTCCAGAAAAGATATGAAAGCCATATACAGGAAAATTATAACGTAGAGATCAGAAGTTAGAAGATCATTCTAATGAAGACCACCATAAATTATAGTGGTTCTCTGAACAAGCTAAAAGTTTGTTGTTTTGGTTATTACAGAGGCATTTATCTTCTACAGAACAGCCTTATGTCCCTTTAGCAAGTCCCCTCCACCTCAACCACCTCCATTTGCTGAAAATGATATAAAGGCAATGTTTTTTATGTACGACATGCTGACATTTTTCAATATACACCCAGAGAAAGAAAATCAAGAATTGATTAAGGTCATAACTCAAAGCAAAGTGCTCTAGAGGGTGTCAAACATGTCATGCAGCTTCCTACATGCCACCCCTGCATGCTTAGATCATGATCGGCATGAATTGAGCAACAACAGAAGAAGCTACCATAAACTAAGAATAAGCTTGACTCAGCACAATAGATAAATGTAAGACAAATCAACCATGGAACCCAAGAGTATATTGGACACGTCCGTTTGATTAGAGAAAGAAACACCCACACAATTTAGAAATGTTAGTACAATTGAGGCTCCAATCCTACTGGTACAAAATCAATGATAGGCATTTTCAAAATTGAAGACAATGACAAATCATGTGGATTCTCAATAATGCCCATCATTGATTTTACTGGTAGGATTGAGCCTCAACATAAGAAGATAATGTCATTTCAAGATAAAACATTTCTTGATCCACAATAAAATTGATCATCTGAACATGCAAGGCGATATGCATAATGTTTTTCCAGCTTTCTTCGGCGTCTATGCATGCAACATCAGATTATCAAATCCAAGGAATTTGAGTAAGAGAAAATTTGAGATTAGAACCATAAGACTAAGAATCTAATTAGAAAATCTTAGCACTTCTATATAGGACCTATGAAAAGAGTGTTCATTATCTTGCAGATACCCTGTATCATCAGATGCCGATGAAACAATATCATGATGATAATGATATCTCTGCAAGTGCTCAGATTATTCTTCTAAACTGTAAGCAAGTAGAATTTCTATGAAGTTTATAGATTTTCAAGAATCAATTTTTTAAAAATGTCACGAATTTTAATGGACCAAATACAAATTGCTACTAAGAAGTTAGGCAGATATAACATATCAATCAATTGTAGTACACAAGTCAATGCATAGATTTTTGTCAGCTAAAACTTATCCAACACCTGATATCTATGTCTAAGCTTAACACAATATACATATCAAATCTATAACAGGATGAAAATAGATGCTTTAACCAAGCTCTGCATCATCTGCAAGTCTAGTAACACTGTCAACTGTGACACAGTATCAATATCATCATCATGGAGACATCACATGATCAATCCCTCAAATGAAACATTTATGGCACCCAGATTTCATAAGGAAATGGAAAATATGCTATATGTTCAGTGTAGTTTAAAAATCTTATGATGACGTGAAAGTTAGTGGAAAGCTATATATGATCAAGCAGAACAAACAAAATGAGATTTAACAAGAACTTAGAACTCAAAATTTCTCCAATGTCATTTGAAAGAACATCCAAAAACATGGCAGACAATATTATACAATGTGGTGAAGAAAGAAGAAACTTTTACCAGCTCAGAAAAGAATTGAACCCTTGCATTAACAACCAAATCCTGTACAAATGACTGTAGGATATCATTTTTATCAAACTTGTGGGAAAATCAGAACAGGCCAACTCACATACATCTAATCATGAAGCTTCGCAAATCACCTAGATGAGATCCTCTTTCATTACGAGCTACATAGATCAGCAATGTAGGAGTCAGATTTTGGCAGGTATTCAACCTAGACGTTTCTGAGTATATGACAACAGGGGTGACAATTAAAAAACTACAGCGAAGTGAGATAACATCTGACGAACTTCACGTGAGAGAGGATTCGCAAGTAAGTGTGATGAAATACAAATTCCACAACCCTGCATTCTTGTTACAGAATACAATCCAGAATAGAACAAATCTAATCACAAAACAAAGTCAAATGCAAATCTAAAACGAAACATCACGTGAAACTCGATTCTGACTATAATTGAAGCATTCCTAAATGAGAAAATAAACAAACAGAATCCGAAACAGAATCTCCAGAGAAAATGAAAGACAAAGCTCCCAATGTCAAGTTAAAAGAACAATAACAAAATGCAAATCCTCAATCTGTAGATTATGAATCCAGACCACCCTAAAACCCAATCATTGTACTGTCATCCGAAGTAACTATCAAACATACAAGATCATAGACAGGAAACATCAGGAATCCCTCACGACATCAAAAAAAGAACTTAACATTCCCCAAACTTAGAAACCGCAACAGATAATCAAAACACAACCCAAACCAGGCTGCCAAAATCGCTCCTTTCCACAAAAATTCGAAAAAGAAGCATCCATATTCAATAATCAAACCAAGAAAAAAATACAACAAACCACCAAATTAACAAGCCATTCAGACAGGAAAGAACAAAAGCGCAGAGAAACGCAAATTACCGCGACCATAACCCCTTTTATCATTCCTCTTCTAAAAATTCTTCAGAGGACTCCACTCTACATCAAAGATGGGAACTTGGACGGGACCCTGAAGCCCCAAGGCCCCTCCTGCATTAAAATTCTCCAGCGCAATCACAAGAAGAAGCCAAACCAACACAAATCGTTGTAATGAAGGATGAGAAAGATAGAGAAGTGGAGAGAGAGAAAGAGAGTAGAGGACAGAGGAAGGGAAAGGAAACTAAGGGGCAGTAAAGGAGAACTGGGAGTCCTGCAGGCCATG
>KE505637.1:29995-61613 GCA_000441515.1 Elaeis oleifera | reverse complement strand
GGGCGACAGAGAGAGAGAGAGAGAGAGAGAGATGGGGAGGAGGAGAGGGAGATCCCAGATAAGAAAATCTCCACAAGAACAAACGACCTTCCAATAACAGTGACAGGAAACTTGTCAACATCTGGTCTTTTATTCTCTCTCTTTCTCTCCCCTCTTTCTCTCTCTTCTTAATTTTATTTTGATTTTTTTGCCGTCTTTTTTTTGGAATTTGTGAGCCTTCACGCAATTGCAATTGGACTTCCCCTTAATTTTCTAGAATATAAATTTAAAAAGTGACCTGCCCTCTCTCTAATATTCCACTTATATTTTTGTTTTTAAATTTTAATAAATGGTTTCGGAGATTGAGATTCTCTAGCTGCTATCACCCCTAACTTTCTTGCTTTTGGTACAGAAAAAGAATAAAAAAGAAAGAAATAAAAAAAGACGACTGCTTTGCCCACTGCAGTGCAAGGGCAGCAACAGATTCCCCAAATCCACAATACCAGCAGGCTTTTCTTTTTATTTTTACTGTATCTTATTTTGTTTCGATGAATAAATAATTTTAATTTATATTATTTACAATTTTACATGTGAAAAATAGTGGGGTGTGTGGAGTTTGGACGGATTAGAATAGTAGGCAGGTGTGGGGTCCACCGAGGAGATATAGTGCATTTAAGATGTTGAAAGGAAGTTGGTGCGAATGCCACTGTATTTGGGCATTATTACTAGATTAGGAATGGTATGTGACCTATGCCTTTGTGCTATCCTTCCACAGATCTTAGATTTATCACCAAGATTCGGCGAAATATTAGACAACTCGTGAAGAAGTCTTGTTGTTAAGTTTGAATTGGTGAGAAAGATTTGGTGTGCTTGAGAGAGGAGATTGCTTAATCAAAGAGAAGAAATTTGTTGTTGAGTGGGCTCTCCATAGATAATGACATATCAATGTTGCATAACGATAAAATTTGGTTCCTCTCGGAAGTAAACTGTCTAGTTATTTCTCAAAAGTAGGTGCACACGAAAAGGTTGAATTGATCAAAGGAACTTGATCGTATCTCATGTGGTTTAGATTTTGCCTTTCAAACTTCGTTTCGAAATCAAGGGCTTATTTATTAATAGGTGTTGGACTTTGGAATAAAATAAAATAAATAACTCTCATTTCAATTATTTGGTTAGAGAAGCCTATATTTATTCTGATTCTAAGAGAGATGAGGATATCTCAATCCTCAAAATCTAATTCTATTCTCTTTTAGGATTCAAATTTTGTTTCATTTCAATTCTGATTTTGTCCACAAACCACACACATCAGAGGATATGGCTATTTCAATTTATATTCTAATTCATTCTGATTCCAACTGATATACCTTGAAGTGGACTATCTATCATGGCATTGGCGACCTAATCACAATCCGACACATATCTTCAGTAGAAGGTGACGGAGTGTCGGTTTAATCTCTGCAGTGCAAACTTTTACAACTATACTAGAGAGCTCCAGAATCTTCCACTCACTAGATGACAAGCGGCTAACCATTCTGCTGCTTTACTTCTTTCTCTATTTAGTTGTTAGAAAATATGCCTCAAGATTCGGTCCACATTGAACCCACAGCGAGGTTCAGGACGACGAACGAAGTCCAACGAGTCCAAAAACAACCAAAACTATTTCAGATGGTGAAGATACGTACGAAAGAAGGCTTGAAGCGGTAGCACGACATACGAGACGGCGAGGCCGATGGAGGCCAGCGACAGTGCGGTCGGGCTCAGCAGAGATGCGCACGCGCATAGGCGCACGCGGCCCAACACGCGGGCAAGCCCAGTGCGGGCGTGTGCATGGGCCGGCCCAGCACGGTTGGCGCCCAGGCCCAGCACCCCTGCACGGTCCACTGTGGACCGTGAGGAGCTAGGCAGTCCATGGGGCTGCATGGACCGAACACGCGGTACGCGCGGTCTAGGGGGTTTTTGCACGATCCAACAGTCCAAATCGTAGCCGGTCGCAATCGAACAGCTGAGGTTGATTTTGAGTTTGATCAAGTGATTGGTGGCCCTGATACGCACGATCGGACGGCTCTGATGTGAGCAAGTCACGATCGGACGGTCACGGATGGTTCTAAGCTTGATTGGGACTCTGTTTCTAGTGTAACAGTATTTGGAGTTTCTGGAGTCTATATAACTCTGATTGACAAGCCGTCAGTTATGTTAGAGAGTTGGTAACATCCTAACGGTACAGAAAGACTTTAAGAGAAGTTTCAGAGAGCTTTCGTGAGGATTTTGGAATTTTTATTGAGAGACTCTTGTACAAGGGTTGAGTGGTGAGTTCCTCTTGTATTGATTTTATTTTATTCTCTCATAGTGAAGCTTGCACGTCCCTTGAAGATAGGCTTGAGGCCGATCCACGTATTTGTATTGTATTCTTTTTCTTCTACTGCACCGTGTGGTATCGGATCCTGCACAACAATTGGTATCAGAGCAAGATGGTACCAGAGCATAAGTTGCTGCGGTGGTGATCGAGATAGCAGATGGAGAAGACAAGCACAATCAATATGGAGATCAACAGATTTGATGGAAAGAACAATTTCTCCTATAGCAGGCAAAGGTGAAGGACGTGTTTATCCAGCAATGGTTGATCAATACTCTCTTGTACGAGGAGAAGTCAACCACCATGGAAGTGTAGGATTGGAGGCAGCTCCATATGCAGATGGTGAGTACGATCTACTTGTACCTAGTGGATGAGGTGGTGATCTATGTGCTTGACGAGATTTTTCGACGATGCCGTAGTCGAAGCTCGAGGAGTTGTATATGGCGAAGTCTCTCACCAACATTCTCTTTCTCTGGAGGCAGTTCTACCAGCTGCGGATGACTGAGGGACAGAGCATGCAGGAGCATCTTAGCCACTTTCAGAAGATTCTCACCGACCTTTTCAATGTTGGCAAGAAAGTTGAAGAAAAACCAGGGTGCTGGTCTTGCTATCATCGCTTCCCCCTTCATATGAGTCTTTGATGACTGTTTTTCTAGTGGGAAAGAGCACCACAAGATGGACGAGGTTACCACGACGATTCTTCAAAATGAGATTCTCAAGAGGGAGAATCCAGTTTCGAGCTTAAATGACGGTAGCTCAGCTTTGGTGGTTTCTAGAGGAGCAAGAGGTGACAAACAGAATGACAGAAGATCGCGACGAAGGTGGTCCAAGTCCAAATATGAGAGACTTGAGCAAGATCAGATATTATCGATGTGACGAGTTGGGCACCTAGCCAGAGATTACTCTCAACTCAGGGATCGGACGAGGGCTACTGCAGCGACGACCAATAGTGACTCAAAAGGTGATGCTCTGAAGATATCTGGCAAGGTATTTACTTCTTTCCAACAGTGAATTTTAGATTCTATATGCACCTATCATGTATGCTGCAGAGAGGAGCAGTTTGACTCTCTGGAGAGCAATGAGGGTACTGTTTATCTTTCAGATAGATTGAGCTATGCCATCAGAGGCATCGGGACAGTTAGTTGGATGACACATGATTGTGCAGTGAAAAAATTGAGGGAGGTTCAACACATACCTGATTTCAACGAATCTTATCTCACTAAGCAGACTGGATTCGAGAGACTACAGGATGGTAGCTCGTGAAGGAATCCTGAAGGTGTTGCACGATGATAGGACTACTCTAGAGAAAAGAAAGGACGAGAGGATATTACTACTGAGCGGAGAGCCCGATGCGAAGTGGAGCTTCAGGAGCCAGAAGAAGCTCAAAGCGAGGTGGAGCTCCAGATGGAGGTGGATCGGGCACTAGACGAGAGACTCGGAAGGACGAAAATGACGTCACAAGATGAGATTCTATTGCCGCAGGATGATATCTTGAGCAGATTTTCGTCAGAGTAGACACAGTCCATGATGGAGATGGGATCGAGCAGCCTGGCTCGACTCCCACAGTTGCCCATCCATGAGACAGCAGGCATACCCCAGGGCATGGGGGTGAGATGGATCACAGGCTCTCAAAGATAGGTGAAAACCGAATATCGAGTCGAGATGGAGATTGTTAGAAAATACGTCTCAAGATTTGATCCATATTGAGCCCACAGTGAGGTCCAGGATGACAAACGAATCCAACGAGTCCAAGAATAACTCAAACGGAGTTCAGACGGTGAAGATATACGTGAAAGAAGGCTCGAAGTGGTGGCATGGCGCACGAGGCGGTGGCGGTCGATGGTGGGCCAGCGGAGGCCGGCGACAGCGCAGTCGGGCCCGACGGAGACGCGCGCGCAGGTGCGCAGGTGGGCCTAGCACAAAAGTGCGCGCAGGCCCAACGCCTCTGCGCGGTCCGCTGTGGACCTCGAGGCATTGGGCAGTCCATGGGACCGCGTGGACCAAACACGCAGTCCGCACGTGATCTAAGAGATTTTTGCATGATCCGACGATCCAGATCGTAGCCGATCATGATCGGATGGCTGAGATTGATTTTGAATTGGATCAAGTGATCGATGGCCCTGATATGCACGATCGGATGGCTTTGGTACGAGCCAATCACAATCGGACAGCCACGGATGGTTCTAGACTTGATTGGAACTTTGTTTCTTAGTGTCACAGTATTTTGAAGTTTCTGGAGTCTATATAACTCCGATTGACGAGCTATCAGTTGTATTAGAGAGCTGATGATGTTTTGGAGGTGTAGAAAAGCTTTAAGAGAGATTTTAGAGAGCTTTTGTGAAGATTTTGAGACTTTTTATTGAGAGACTCTTGTACAAAGATTAAGTAGTGAGTTTTTCTTATATTAATTTTGTTTTATTCTCTCATAGTGAAGCTTGCACGTCCTATGAAAGTAGGCTTGAAGCCAATCCACGTATTTATATTGTGTTTCTTGTTTATTTCTTCTTTCTTTCTGCTGCACCATGTGGTATCGGATCCTGTGCAACATTAGTGAATCTGTAATCTCAACATACTTTGAAACATGAGAAGCTTTTATGAACAATCGAAGCACATGCCCATGAGCTCTACTCTCAAGTAAATGGGGCGCATTCTCGAAGATGGCAAATACCAACCTCTATCTATAAAATTTAACTCCTTAGAACCCTCCAGATAAGAGAGAAGTAAGTGAACACTTACTCCACCTACCTTCTCTCTAAGACAAATCCCATATGCAATGAAATCATCTCCTCCATATAACTCTGAGCAATTCTGACTCTATCTTTGAACTCCGCTTTCCATATGGCATCTTCTAAGCTACCACTCTCTATTCTCTCATAGTAACTTATTCCACTTTATACTCGATCTCCCTACATAATCCTCTCTAAAATCTTAGACTTTTTTATTTGCTTCCACAGCATCGGAAAATCTTATCAACCTGAGCCAGATTGAATCCCCGATGGGAACACCAACTAAACACACACCAGATTACTTAGCCAATAAGGCCTTGAAGAGGATCCATGGCTCAGCCATGCTGGTGAAGAACGCATGAGACATGAGGCCTTGAAGCCAATGTGGGGGTTAAGGGAGTTCGTGGTTGGGGCTGGGGATGGCTAGATGATGCCATGTTTGTTGTGTTTGTCACATGGATGGGTACGAGACTATGAGCAAGGATTTGTCATAATTTACCTGTAAGAAGAATGCACAACTTCAATAGATTTGACTCCATGGGAAGCAGAAAGCAAAGTAGAGTCACTATGTATTGATTACACGGGCCAGGGAAAAAAGCTCTATTTATGATTCCTTTTCGTACACTAGGGCCTATTAGATCATGAGGTGTATCTCTAGTACCCTTGCAGTGAAAGCAACCAAACTCTGTCCTGGCACCCTTTGTGCTGTTTCAGTTAACAAGAAAATTCTGCATCTTGTTAGAAGTGCCCTATACATTGCAAGCAGAGAATTCTATATAATATATATTATTTATTAAAATTAATAAATAAATGAAATTGCATATCAACTTTGAAATACATAAGGGCAATTTTGCAATTAGATCCATCATTTATAATCTAGAGATTTTCTCTTTATTTACTATTCATTTAGAATTATTATCCGTGCATCAAATTCATTACCCAACTCCTGCATCTTCAGTGACCATCAAATTATCATTCAGTGCAATCTTGATTAAGTTTCTATGTTTTTTAAGAACCTCTATCTCCTTTGCCCATATTCACATCTTGTGCTACATGTAATACAAGTAATAGTAGACTACTGTTTGTAAGTTTGTCCCATCCATTCAGACCTAACTTGTTTATCATCTCACAAACTTTTTCTTCAAAATATTATATTCTCTATGATTAGGTTTTAAGCCAATATCATGTGCCTTGTTTGGATTGTTATCATACTTGATTTTTGTCCAACTCATGTTTTGACATGATTCATTATTCCATAAGCACGGCAATATATAGCCTACTGGTTGCATCTCTTTCCATTGATGTAAAGTTCTAGTCTCACGTATTCTCCAAGTATTTGATATGGATAATTTTTCAATTTTCTAAGGTTGATGGCACACAATCTTTTGAAGAAGAAGAGATAAGTTCATTCGAAGTTGTTTCCTAGTTTGGAGCCTAGGTAAGTCTAGATTGCATCATTATAAGTCTAGATTGCATCATTATAAGACCCAAAAAAAACTATGTATACAAGATACTATTTAATCGGAAGTCTAACACATGATTAGTCATTTTGTGTGCTATCAAATTAGCAGCCTCTTGCCTAATCAAATTCCACATTGTTATTGAAATGGAGGATACACACCTAATCATATTTGATGCTTCACATAGTTACAATTACCAATATACATCTCATGTGTGTAATATAACTCGCTTTGCCAAATGCATATTTGAATTTGCCTGCATGCATATAAAATGCATAGGTTGAGAAAATTAATTTCAGTACTCCTAATTCATTTCATGCATTTAAATCTATAAGATATGCCATACCCTTCTCAGAGTTTGATTATTTAATAGCTTGGGTGTCTTCTTTTATAAATGGATGTAAATTATATATCTATTGTCCTCCCTCCCCTTACATAGGTCAAGGATTTGCATTGATGATCTTGATGCATGATTTAGTAGTCTAAGTTGCTAATCACCATATATAGCTTAGAATTGATAAGTTTTCATCGAAGCAATTATTTAATTGTACTTATCCTTAATGATCAATCATAAAATATCTATTTTGAGATCTTGGGAATACCTTATTTAGCTTCACTAAGTTTCCAAAATATTGTTTAGGTATTCTTTGCTAATAATATAATCACATGAAGCCATAAATAACAATATTGATAGTATGATATTTTGTCAAAATTTACTTTTGTGAACATACTCAATCTTTTGTTTCTATAATATATAATTAATGCTTTAGAAAGATTTCATACTAGTTCACTATTTTTCTTTTGATGAAAATGATAGAAAAAACCCATTAGGATTGCTAGTTTACCAATTTATTGTTTATGTTGAGAACGTAAATGATAGAGTTGAACATTTGCCATCCATGATGCTACACCATAACAATTTATGAAATCATGAAAGAAAATAACCTAGTGCGAAATAAATAAATAAATTTTTTTGCAAAATTTTTCACTCAATTTATAATTTTATTTATAAAAATTACAGTGATATTTCTTTAATTTTTTCGATTAATTTGTGGCAGCACTCCAAAAATTCTAACTTTTCGGTTAGGCCACAGAATTTAAATTTGGTTACAAGATGACCTAGCCGTCCATCTTAGTAAGGATCTATGAAGGTACGATTGTTATGTGAGATAAGTTTAGACACAAAATTCTATCAATATCCTTATTAGATGGATTATAAAAGGAGCTATGTTTAACATAGATGAGATTATAAATCTATTGTTATATAAAATATTTATTCCATGCAACCTTAACAAGGATCCAATAGATGCGACGGCATTTTGAGTTCCATGACCAAGTTGCAGATAAATAACAAAAGATATCTAACTGATAATAAAAGGCACTTGATGCAGGCGCACTATGTACCCTGACACATGTTGGCCAATAAGCATACTACCGTGGGCTTTGGATACTTATCTCATCTCTAGTGCCAGGGTAGCTAACAATGTAACCTATCCTAACAACAGTTCTTCTTTCCACAAGGAGCCACTTCACCCACTCTTGTTTCAGAATTGATCAAGAGCCACAAATATTTAGCACGGTCAATATATTTATCTAAATTATATTGGATCATAGTCCAAACTCAGGACTGTACTTGAGTTAAAATTTGGATATTTTTATATTTTATATAATCAAAATTTTATTAGTCAGATCTTAGCATGAATTCAATGGTACACTTTCCTGCCTAAGTAGAGTTAAAGTCTTGAAATAATATTATCTCTCAAGATTTTGACCCCTTTCCTGCCTTTTGATTGTTTAGGAGTAAAAAAATCTTGGTTCCATACACGCTATAGATTTGGTACCACTGTTTCAAAAAAATTATCCTATATTATATGTACTAATATGATCGTGCATTATGTCAATTACTTCATTTTCTTATTGGGGATCAATCATCAAAATAAGTGTACGGTGAATAAAATTTATAAAAAAAAAGAGATGATTGATATAATATATGATCATGTGATATATATTATGTGAAGTATAATTTTTCTAATACTTCACTTGCCAATCTCGTTAAATACATAAATATTGGAGGGTTCCTTACGCAATGGTCAATCCTCTTATCAGATTCCCTTCTATGGCGGTTATAGAGGAGGCCACTTTTGTAGTTTTGAGAGATAACAAGTGCAATGTTTTGGTTGTCCGTACGGTAGGATACCGGAGCCTTGGCAGCGAGAAATTCCTCCTTTCTCTCTCCTCATCCCGAGGTCGATCTGCGCCCATGAATCTTGGGCTGTCCAAACATTTGTCCATTCCCTAAATAGCCCTCGGTCTTCGTTGGAAATTACGAGCCCTGGAATTGATCAAAATGCTCCTACGTTTTGTCCGCTTGTGGATGTTCCTGCGCCTGCAAATCTATTGGATCACGTGACAAGTACCCTCGCACAGAGGAAAGCAATTCCTTCAAGACCCAAGTTGGAACAGGTTAACCTGCTATACTAAAAATAGTAGCTGCTTGGACAACAATGATAACGTGAGATAAGAGATCAAAATTTGTTGCAATCACTATAATAAATTTTTGAATGATATGAGATAAATTATTTTAAATTCTTTTGGTTAGAATATAAACAATAATTAGAGTAACAAAGATATTTAAGATGGATAGAAAAATAAATTATTCATTATATGTTTTTGAAAAATATGATCTTCTAAATGATGAGAAATGCCGAACAACGGCGGTTGATGGTAAATTAAAATAATATTATGCTAATTAAATAGAATAACAAAAAATTAATTAGTTACTATTATTGTCATTATTTAATGATTAAATAATAGAGATATATTGGTTTTACGTCCAACATATCGAGGGGTCCTCCAAATTGTTTATATATAACAATTTCTATACTAAAGCTAATGACCGAGGTAATAAAGATTGCTAACGATATTAATTCAAGTTACTTATAAGTTAGTGTTGCGATTGAGCTAACTAAGCAAACGTTCAATTATTTATCTAGCTTGATCATATGACAAGATTGCTCAAGCTCTTGACTTCTTTGGAGCCATGATCCACATAGTTGCTGGATCTTGGATTATGTGATGTAGGTAGTAAGTATTTCTGAAACATGCTTATCATTGCAAGTCAGCTAATGCCCAAGCTTGGCCTATTTTTGAACTATGTTTTGTAATGCAATAGGATGTTTAGTTTTTTTTTTATTAAATGAGAATGCTTCAACAAACTTTTCCTGAGTGATGCTTGAGCTCCTTATAAACAGCTCAATTGATTTTTGTATTAAGTGCCAGGTTACAGCAATCTCATGGGAGACCCAATTTAGTCTTGGTATCCTTTCTTTGCTGCGATAGGAGCCTAGTAAGTCAGCCCAATTTGAGTTGCATTAGTATTATCTTTGAGAACAACAAAGCATGGCATAAAGTGATCCAAGTCACTGGGTTAGGAGAGGCAGTGGTTTATCACCATTACTTCTTGTTGCGGCTTTGCTCCGATGGATAGTCGGTAGTCAGTCAGAAGCCGACTAAGAGTTGCGCCTGTTAATTGACGATGGAATTGCTGATGAATAAGGTATCGTCATCGGAGAAGGTGCACACAGTCAAGATCAAAACGAAGGACGATGATGGATTTTCATAGAAAGTGAATAGTCTTTATTCCATTATTTATGCCAACGGTTCGGCTTCGACCCACTTAGTAAAGTAGTCGACGGCCACTATGAGAAATTTTTTTGTCCGCTAGTAGGTGAGAATGGACCAAATAGGTCTACACCCCATTGAACAAATGACCAGGGTGCCGAGATGGTCGTAAGATGACTAGATGGGAGATTCTGAATGTTGGCGAACCTTTGACGTTGGTCGCACTTCTATACCAAATCATACGCATCTTTCTGCATGGTTGGCTAGTAAAATTTTTGACGGAGAATTTTGTAGGATAGTAACTTGCTCCCAAATGGTTGCCGCAAATACCTTCGTGTATCTCCCGGAGGGTGTAGTCGGCCTCAGAAGGTCGGAGACACTTGAGCAGGGGTAGAGACACTGACCTTCTATAAAGTTGATTATCAACGATTATGTACTGAGTTGCCAACCTTTTTACTCAGCGTGCCTCGGTAGGATCAGTTGGCAAGGCTCCATCCGTTAAGAATTGATGAATGGGTCAATCCAACTCGGCTCTTGACTTCAATCTGATGGATTTCTTCTTCTGAGTCAATGCTCGAGCTCTCGAGATACTCGATGAAGATTTTCTAAGATCTCCACAATCAAAGGTGGCGAGATGGGACAGAGAGTCAACTCGGGCATTCTTAGAGTGAGGGATATGAGAAATTTTGAAGTGATCAAAATATGACTGTAGAGGCTTAAGCCTGTGTAGATATCTGGAGAGAATAGGATCTCGGATCGCATATTCTCCTCGGGACTGTCTGATGACGAGTTGCGAATCGATGAATACCCATAGGCACTTGACACCGAGATTCTTAGCAATCTTGAGTCCGGCTATCAAGGCCTCATATTCTACTTGATTGTTTGAAGCCTTAAAGCTAAAGCAAAGAGCATATTCGGTCACCATCTCATCAATATTGGTCAAGATCAGGCTCACACCGCATCTTTGAGCGTTTGAAGCTCCATCAATGTGCAAAATTCAGACGGGCTCTTGAGTGCTCTCCGAGGAGTTACCTTCGACTTGATCATTGTTTGTTGAGGTACACTCGATGATGAAGTCGGTAAGAATATGGGATTTCATTGATGTTTTAAAGATAAAAGAAAGATCAAACTCGATGAGCTCGACTGCCCACTTTGTCATTCTCCTCGAGGTATCCGGTCTGTAAAGTATAGACCTTAAAGGGAGGTCAGTGAGAATTTTATTGAATGGGCCTAAAAGTAGGGTCGTAACCGCCGAATAGTAGTCACGATTGTGAAGATGACCTTCTCAATCCTAGAATATCTTATTTCAGTATCGCGCAGCATCCGGCTAATATAGTAGATGGGCCTTTACACTTTGTCTTCTTCTTGGACCAGTACTGAGCTGATGGTTTCAGAAGTGATCGCCACATACATGAGTAATTCAACACTAGTGCTGGGCTTTGTCAGAGTAGAGGAGAGCTGAGATATTACTTCAACTCATCAAAAGACTTTTGACACTCCTTCGTTCAGGTGAAGTTTTTCATCTGCCTGAGGGTTTTAAGAAAGGGAGGCACCGTTCCATAGATTTGGAGATAAACCGATTTAAGGACGTAATTCGTCCCACCAATCTCCAAATGTCCTTCCAAAAATTTGAAGGTTTCATGTCGAGAACCGCCTTGATCTTCTCGAAATTGGCCTTGATGCCTCTCTTTGTCACCATAAAGTTGAAAAACTTTTCCGACGTGATGCCAAAGGCACACTTTGTCGAGTTTAGCTTCATTCGGTGCTCTCTCAGGACGTCGAAAGCTTCGGCTCAGTCGCTAATGTAGAGGGCAGCTTCAATGCTTTTCACGAGCATATCGTCAATGTAAACCTCCATATTGCATCCGATTTGATCTTTGAAGATTTTATTGACTAGTCTATGATATGTTGCTCCAATGTTCTTGAGCCAAAGGACATAACTTTGTAGCAGTATAAACCCTTTTTGGTGATAAACGTTGTCTTCTCCTCATCCTCAGATGATATCCGGATCTGATTGAAGCCAGAGAAAATATCCATAAAGTTGAGTAGCTGATGTCTGGCTATCGCATCAACTAGCTGATCTATTCGGAGGAGAGGAAAGCTGTCCTTGAGACAAACTTTGTTTAAATCGGTGTAGTCGATGCAGATACACCATTTATCATTTGCTTTCTTGACCATAACCACATTCGTGAGTCAATCTGGGTAGGTAGCTTCACGGATGAAGTCGACTGTCAATAGCTTATCAACCTCTTTATTAATGGCCTTTTATCGCTCTGGAACAAAGCTTCTTTCTTTTGTCTCACTGACTTGTAGTTGAGATCAACATTTAGTCAATGGATAATAACTTTCAGAGAGATGCCCGATATGTCGGAGGTAGACCAGATAAAGACGTTGGCATTTCTTCTTAGAAAATCGATCAGCTCCTCGTGCAATTATTTTCTCAGTGAGGATCCGATTTGACTGATTTTAGCCGGATCTCCATCGAATAACGGAACTGAGATGAGCTGTTCTATAGATTCTCCTCAATTTTTAATTTCTCTCTGATCTAGCCCGTCGTCGATGAGAAGAGTTTCAACTGGTCTTTTTTCATTGATAGTGGTTAAGTAGTATTGTCGGACCAACTGTTGGTCTCTTCGCATCTCATCAGATCCGTTTCTTATCGGAAAGCGTACGAGCAGGTGATAAGTTGAGATGATCGCTCGAAACGTATTTAATCCGGGCCACCCTAGGATGATATTGTAGGCGGATGGGATCCGAAATATGAAAAAATTAAGGTGAACGATCGATTGCCAAGGTGGTTGCTCGATCGTGACGAGAAGTTTGATGTCGCCCTCCACTTTGATCAAGTCACCTATAAACCCGACTAGAGGAACATTAATGGATTTAAGAATTTAGCAGAAAGCCATCGCATGTGGGAGAAACAATCATAAAAAATCATATCAGCGAACTTTCATTATCGACAAGACATCTCTTTACATCATAATTGGCAATTGGTAATTGTATTGACACGACTATAGTATCATTATGAGAAGTCTGGACTCCTCGTAGATCTGCTTCAATAAAAATGATGTCGTTGTCGGCACGCTGGCACTTAGAAGTATTTTCGTAGTCGTCTGCCCCCCAGAGTCATGGTCTCACCGAGATCATATTGATCATGCCTGTCGTTGGTTGGACGTGAGTTTGCTCTTCAGATTTCAGACGAGGTAGATCGGAAGGCAGCTGTGCAAGGTGCTCCTGCACGTACTTCTCAAGATATCCCGATCTTATCAGGTTGTCGATCTGTTCTTTAGCTCGCGGCACTCCTCTGTATCATGTCCATGGTCGTGATGGAAGCGGCAGTAGTGCTTTCAATCACGAGATTTCGTCCTCATTGACAGAGATCGATAAAGGAAGCTTTCTCCTTCTATCTCTATTAGAATCTGCGATTGAGAAGCAGTCAGAAAGGTGTAAGAGTCATACCTGCCCTTGAAGTTTTTGGGCTTCTAGCTTAGTTGGGGAGGTGAAGCCTCATTCTTGGCATGGATTCGACGGGCTCCTCGGAGCCTCCAAAGGCCGCAACACTTTTTCTTGTGAAGGCAATGGGTGCACTAGTGATGAATCCATTACTTTGCCAAATAGGAACCTGGATATAGTGCCAAAACAGATGGCAATTATTAGCTTCACCTAAACTTATTTCATAAGAAAGAATCTTGACATTTTTTTTAGGGTTGGACTTCAAAAAGCCCGTTCGCATATGCGAATGGAACCTTTTGCCATCAAATCGATCGTGTATTTAGGGGTGGCAATCAGATCGGATCGGATCATAAGCGGATCGGGTTATAAATAGGTCGGATCAGAAAATTATCAATCCAAATTCGATCTGTTTATTAAACGGATCAAAAATTCAAACTTGAACCCGATTTATTTATTAAATAGATAATCCGATCTAACCCATTTAATCTATTTATTAAATAGATCAAATTAATTTAAATGGGTTAAACAGACTAAATAGATTAAACAGGTTAAACAAGTCGGGTTAAATAGGTCAGAAACAGGTTAAATAGGTTTTGAACAGGTTAAACGGATTTTAAATAGGTTAAATGGGTTAAACAGGTCGGATTAAATGGGTTAGAAATAGATTAAACAGGTTAAACAGGTTAAATGGGTTATCTGACTCAATCCGATCTGAATATTAAATGGGTTAAATAGGTTAAACAGATCAGATATCTAAAATCAAAATCCGATCCACTTATTAAACGAGTTAAACGGATTGATCCGTTTATGATCCAAATCCATTTAGTTTAAATTCAAACCTGTTTATGATGGAGGATCGGATCATATTTTGCCAGTCCTACGTGTATTCCACCAAAACCTGAATGTCAGGATGATTCGATGGTGGGAAGGCACATTCGCACATGCGAACGTGCTCCCCGCATACAAATCCTTTTCTTTTCTTTATAGAATCTGTACTTTTCATCCTTCTTCTCATGCAAGCTTTTCTCTTATTTAAATTATAAGCATTACTCATATTTTAAATATTTCAGAAATACTCACATTTTAAACGTCACGGATGGAGCACATGCCTTGCAAATGTCAAAGAAAGATAGATGAAAGCATTTTAGAGGATGAGATGCAACATCAACATTGGCATTAAATGTCGAAGGATAGAGAGATAACACTCATACCCAAAAATAGAAATTTAACATCCAAGCACTTCCTTCAGAAGCAAAATGTGTCTCTATCAAACTAGGCCAGATTTACAGTGACAATAATATTTTTCAAAACTTTAAAATAATTCTTTTGGAATGCCTTTTGAAATATTAAATTTGATAAGGATCAACAAATGAGTGCCAGGAAATCAACTGTTTGGATATCTTGGCCTGTATCCTGTTCAGAAGATAGTTGTAGTAGTTTATTTATTTTATTTGTTTTATTAATTAGTTGGATGTTTGGAACTAGAAATTTGATTAGGCTGCTATAATGAGGCTTTTGTGAGTAATGCTGTGGATCCTAGACCTCATGCCAAAAAATAATACGGCGATGCCGGCAAAGCCACATGGCGTGAGGAAGGATTGATTCTTTATACCACAATCACTGATGAATGGGACCTATCCTTATACCATGTTGCATGCTAGCATTGTAAGAAAAAGTTTTTGGCTATTGGGCCAGCCTATTGACATCTTTTGCCTATAACTAAGATGAAATCACTGTATTATCAAAAGGAGTGTAATTGGAGTACGATACTCTATAGTTGTATCCTTATATTTGGCATTCAAATTTATTGACCCAAACTAGCAGGTTCCCAACAATTTTAAAGTTTGCTTTCATTCATTTTTATTGTTTGCCAATATATCCAGAAATTATTATGAAGAAGAGTGAAAATCCTAATTAGATATATCTGCGCATAGGACATATAAACTGTTCTTTCCCACTTATAACATATCTATAAGAAACTGACATACATTTGTAGACCTACATATATTGATAGGCTGAATAATAATTTATACCAAACCCCTTAATTCTAAGCTTAAAATGCCCTAATTATGCTAGCTGAGGATCGGATCCAATTCAAATTCAAGTCATACTTGTGCAATTAATCTATAATATACTCATAGTTATGTAACTATGTCCCATAATGCCTTTCTTAAGAGATTTCACACATATCTATCTCTCTCTCTCTGTCGGTGCATGTATGTGCATGCATACCTATGTACACCAGTTCATATCTAGAGGTTATAATCTCTCTCTAGAGGTGGCAAAATATTCTGATACATGATGCCTGAATTTAAGTGAAGCTTTGTTTAGTTTCCAATCCTAAAATAAAATATTGAGTTCTTCTTACACAAAAATAGACTGCAGTACCAAATTGCTGCGCATGAATCTGGCCCTTTTGCCACAAAGGCCTTGTTCTTTGCAAACCAGGAGGCGAAACAGCCTTTCTGCCAGAGGCGTCCAAAATCTATGATTTGACAAGCTCCATGTCTCCTGGGACCCGCGGGTAGGTAGATCTTAATTATATCACCTAGAACACGATTCCAAATCTATGATTTGCTTTTGAGGTTATGATGGTCATAAATGTATACATATACATAGAGGTGGTCATATTCATCTTTTGCAAGGATCTCTTGAATCTTGATTTCGCTTATGTGTCAATGCTTTCATTACCTATCTATCATATCAATCACTTAGTAATCTAGTTCTTGTCATGTGTAAGGTTGGTTTGTTGCATTTATTGTGTCACACTTGCCTTAAATTGGTGTTCCACAAGCTTCAAATGCTCTCTCTGTTAATGCCAGTTGCTACAAGGCTTCATTACTGGCTGTATGAAGTTCCCATGCAATGCATTTTGGAAGTAGTTGGGATTTCATGTGCATACATTGGTGAAAATGGGTAACCCACGCATAGATTATACATTAAAGATGAAGGAATACGTTGTGACTACATAAATCTAAGTATCATGCAGATGCATTCAAATATGTGGTCCCTTTCTTCCCTTAAGGCATCATCTAGGCTCACGAGTTTGCCATAAATGCTGTCATTTTCCATGCACCAACTGCCTTCAAGATCCCCGTATGTCTCATGCATTTAACTTTAAATAGTGATATGCTATGTTCATCAGTTTTGCTTGCAATGCTTCAATTGAAAGCTTTAGTTTTATTCATGAGAACTGCGAAAACAAATATACTGCTAATACTATGACCTGTGGCCACATTATGACACTTCACCATACTCTTTCAAATAGACTATCCATTTCTAGACATTCAATTTTAACTTCCATTTATAATTATGTAGAGCCTCTTTGTTGATCTTAAGGTCTCAAGTCCAATCTAGAACTACCATCCAATCATCAAAGAAGAAAATTAGGAACAAAACAAGCAACAAACATAGATTCAAATTGTATAAAAGGAATGGTAGTGGCTGTTTCCTAGTGTATTATGTTGGTCTAGTGGAGCACTTGGATAATTCTTTCAAATGGAAATGATTCAAGAAAATGAAGGAAAGGTCTTTCCCTCGTCCCATTCATGACTTGATACCACCCTAGATCTGTTGTCGGTGTTGGAACATGTCCTGTTCTTCCCCATTCTTCCCCAACATTTAGGAGACAGAGGATGGTCTAGCTAAATATTCTTCTTCTTCATTTTTTTTTAATTAGAGACTTGTGTTCTTTGTAGATGGTTATTTCCATTACAAAACAGCCATAGATTCTCCTGGACTTTTCAATGTGCCTAAAATACTGTTATAACATCAAAGTTCATGGTATAACCTTTCTTTTTTCCAGATAATCCTAACACTGTAATTTATATGCTGAGAATTGGAGTAAGTGCATAAATAATAGAGATGGAGTTCGGACCAAATGAAATAATATACGAGTCATGGGCCACATGCAGATGGTCAGTGAATGTGTGCAAGGGCCCTTATTCCAAGGATGGAATAAGTTCCCTTTACTATAGTAGGCACCCAGATTTGCTTTCAAGGTGATCAAATCTACCACTCTTACTGTTTAAACCATTGCTAGAAAGGAAACTGTACAGTCCTATGTTTGGATTTAGGTTTAAAGATAGATGGCTTGGAATGGCTGGTTGGTTTCCCTCGGTTTCCAGGATTCTTCTGTTGGAACTTTACTTTTGCCTGGCAGCCAAGTGGCATACTTTCATTATTGTCATCACTTGGTTTTTTTCATACTTTTACATTCCAAAATTTTCAGGTTTTAATTCAATCTTTTCTTAAAGTTGGTCACAAGTGAAAATTTTCAAAAGTTGTATCATACTTTTCATCCACCAGTGGGATATCGCATTGCTCTTTTGTCTCCTTAAACGCATGCCTTGGATTCCAGGTGGAAGTTTGGAACCTTGATTGGTTTGAAGAACAACACTTATTTACAAACAACAATTATTATAACTAACTCTTGCTGGATCCATAAGCAATGAGAGGAATACATATCAATCTTCCTCACCATACTTCTCCAAAATTTTTCTGGATCCATGCCCCACTTAAGTACAAATCAAGTCGCAGTTCCTTGGTTTGGATTCCAAAATATGGGTCAGGTCGAAGTTGTCAGGTACAGTCGAATCTAGCTCAACATAGATAGAAGCCCTAGTCTTCCAAGGAGGAAGAACAGGGTAAGGATTTCATATACACAAACCAATAGACAATGGAACACCAATGGTTTTGATTATAAATGAAAGAAAAAAAGCTTTTGTCAATAACAGTGATAACATGCATGTCAAGAAAATGCATGAGTATCAGCTGAATTTGGTGACTCTATCATCTTTTGTTTCTTTTTTTCCCCCATAGAAAATTAGTTCCCCAACCCATGTTTGACTGTCCTTTAACTATTACAACCTGGCAATGTTTCATTTTAATCTAGGCTAGATTAATTTTACACACATTTGTGCCTAGCACATGCAAAAATTTTATACACTGGTGAAAAACAAAAATTCAATTACAATCAAATCGAGGACCGGTTGTTGAATTTCGATCAACATGCCCTAATCATTAAGTGGTTGGCAAACTAGGATCAGAAGTTGGGTTGCCCTTCTCATGGACTCAGATCACTGGCCACAGATACCTGACATATTAGATTTATTATTTGGTGGCCAATCATAGGAATCTAACAATAACCAAATGAAAAGAATACATGAACTACATCCAGTGAGGTGGTGAAGAGTCTCATTTGACCCCATGTTAGGTAAACAGATAAATGGACCAGGGCCCCTCCATTTCAAGAATTACTCAAAAGACAATTAAATGCTTAGAGCTACTCTTCTCTTTGCCTTCTTTTAGTTAGGTCACCACACCTTCCTTTCGCCAACAAGGCCCAATACATTCTCCCATAGTCCAACATTTCCAACACTGGCAAGCCCAATAACATTTGGGCTGCAAGCCACCACCCTCCAAAATCCATCTCTTATCTCTCCCTTCAACTGCTCCTTCTCCCACCCACAGTACCCATCAAAGAACCTGAAGTCTCCCACCCCAACTGCATTCCTCTTGACCATCTCAGCAGCACATCCCAGACTCTCCTTAGTCCCATAGTACAACCCCTTCATCACTTCCTCAAACACTCCACTCCTCCCTACCCCATCATCCTCCCTTTGGGGGCCCACCAAGAAAAGGCTCTCCTCCAATGGCCCACCGAAGAACAAGGGCCGGTCCGAGAACATCTGGTCGATGTCCATATTTGTCCACTGGGTCTCCTTGATGGACATAAGGGACGGCCGGTTCAGTATGATGCCGGTCGGCCCCAATGGGCCGGTCGAGAGAACTAGTATAACAGTCCGTTCAAAGATGTGAACACCGTTGAGCTTCTCGGTGGCAATGAGGAGGCACCCCTTCTCAGGTTCATGGAGGGGTGAGCCCATTTGTCACCAAGTGTTATAGGTGATGGCCTTTGATCTACAGTATCAGAATCAAGTGATGCATGTTCATCAGCAACTAGCCTTGCTCGAAAGGATCGCCAGTCTGATTTCAGTAATGGCTCGGCATTGTCGTCCTGTGCTTGCAGATTGCAACCTGTGAGTTTGCAGTTACCAACAGTGGTTAGAACCTCAAATAAGGAAGGGAGAAACTGCTTACTATGCTCAGGACCAAGCATGGGCTTTTGACACTTGAGACTTAATTAGTTGTGAAGCCCAATGAATTGATACAACTTATTGTTTTAGGCATCATGGGGTCAAAGACTGTGGGCACTTGAACATCTATGATTCAAATGCAAGTCACTAAACTGTATTTTAATCCATCGAGGGTTGTCCGAGTTCATATTAATTATCGACATTAACTTACTCCTATAGAATATGATTCATTTGACCCAATCTAAAATCAACATTATCAAAGGAAACAATCCACTTGACTATATTTAATCCATAAAGATGACCTTTTGATAAGAGCCAATAACCATTGATTACTGATAATGCTAAAATTTTCATGCTCTCGTCGTGCTTGATCACAGACTATTCTGTAGAGAAGAAATATAATGATTCTTGAGAAAGACAGGAACCAAAAGCACCTAAGCTCTTAAAGAAAAGCATAATTGTTACCAACAAAAACAAAATGCAGGGAAAAAACATAATTATAAATTTATTAAAATATCAAGCTGCTTTTTTATTAGGTGAAAACAAGTGAACAAGATATCATAAATAACTTTTCATCAGAAATTTTTTCTTCCCTAGAAAGATGGTGATTTGAGCACTCACAGGTTATGACAGAAGAATGGCCCCCACCAGTTCCATGGAGCCGTTGGCTGTACCTTTCTTATGGAAGATGGGTAGTTTGGGCTTGAGGGATGGAACCAGGTCTAGGGTTTGTTGAAGGATTTAGAGATGAGGAAACAGGATGCCTCCATTGCTGCGCTGCTAGGAAATGAATTCTTTGATCCAGGTTTGTGTGGCCAAGGATGGAGAAGGATAGGGAGCTATAGATTTATATATGGACAGAGACATAAAAGCTATACCACAAAAATTTGAGTCCAATCCAACTTGGATATACTTTACTTTTAGCTTTCTGACATGGACCAATGGACATTCAACAGCTGTCAACAATGTAAAGTTCCACGTTGGTGATGCATATTTGTGGCTATGAGACCTTGAAGCCATGTGATTGCCTTGTAGTTTTATGGATTTGGTTCATTTGTTGCATCCCTTTTCACTGATGACATGGAATCAAGGTAGCCACCAAAGATGGATTGTTGATCTTTCAATTGCTTTGATTGCCTCTCAATCTGGAACGTCTAAATGGCAGTATGATTTGCAGAAATTAAATCTAAGAATTGAAAAGATTATGCTCATCAGATGATAGAGAGCATCTGATAGGTACAGGTACATGTAAAGCAGACTAGTAGGAGAAAAGTATATGCTTTTACTTGTGATTTGATGCTGCAGTTCAGAAAGAAAGCATCCTGAGCAGTAGCAGATTGAAGTGGTGATGATAGAATTTACAAGACCCTTCAGAAAATATAGCATTGTAGCATGTATCCATAGGAGTACTGATCACAATAGACCAAAAGAGAGGCAAACTAGCAGACTGACAGCTCCATTTGGGATTGTTGAGAAAGAGGAGCCAGCTCAATTAATCTGAGTAATGAGAGAACTGGTTACTTGGTATTACTACATTTTCTGCAGTGATGAGATTTTGCAACCATTTATACCTGAACACAGATCTGAGTTCAGTATAAATTGATAATGCGAGTATATAAGCATTAGAAAAATGGGTTGAGCGATTGGAAGAAAATCTTTATCTATATGCCATAAATTCTATTGGGTGTAGTGAGACATTAGATTTGATTTTTAAAGTCAAATCTAATATGTGCGCGCGCGCGCGTGCATGTATGTGTGTGTGCTGTTTCCTTTTTTTTCCTTTAGGGGGTGAAAATTTAAAGTTTTGGAGTTAAAACTCTTGCCAAAACTTGAAGGGTTGTTATCATAATTTTATTCTTAAGTATTTAATTTATCCTCACCCATCGACATTGTTTATCCAAGGCAAATCTCTAATCCATATTCTACTTTTGTTTTTGCAAGATTCTTCATTTTGCATTTATATGCATTACATGTGCCAATAACTAAATATATTTTAGTAAGTTGGACTATTCACATTATATTAACTCTTTAGAAAAAGATTTGACAATATAAAACCGTCAATGGACTGCTCAAATCAAGATCCAAATTATTGGAACATAATTTATGCTACAAAGAATGCTTATAAAAATTCAAGTGTCTTGATGCTGCTCATTCTTATACCAACTTGATGCATAAGTTAAAGATCATCAAAAGATGTGAATTTAGTTTCTAGGCATTATTTTAGTATAAATCATATTAAATGGTTTGGATTTTTCTATTTGATCCATTATTGATTTTAAAATCATTGAATTATTTTTAATAAGTTAATGCAAAATATGCTATCCAACTCTATTTTTATTATTATGTGTAATATAAATTAATATATTGTATATCATGTGATATGATACGATATATCTAACAAGATATCCAAATCACCTTTTAATTATCTTCTTATTTTTAATTATTAAAATGAAAGTTACTATATTTGCCCATCTTTCGTATCTGAATAAATACATATAAGTAAACTTATCTTTGAAAATTACTTCATCCAAGTTAATTGATGTTTACAAATTTCAAATGCTACCCAACAAACTCAATACTAAAGTAACAAAGTCCTCAGCTAAGGTGATGTCTTGGAGAATATTTTTGCCATATAGCACCTTAGAGAGTGAATATATGATAGCAATAGTAAATTCTCACTACTACAATTTAGTGAAGAATCCTCATGCTACCTTTTGAAATATTTTGCTCATGTGGCACCTTAATTAGTGATGCATCACAGTAATAGTCTATATGCTGTCAATGGTACACATCTAGAAATATCTAAGATAACAAACTTTAAAAGTTTTAGTATTACCAAATGAACACTCATCATTGCAACCAAATGGCTAGACCATAGAAAAGTAACTTCTAAGAGATTAGCCATGAACACTAACACTTAATAGCAAAGTTCGCTGTTTCAATACTGAATCCTATACCAAAACCATTGTAGTATAATATTAGTACATCCTTGGTATGCCTTCTGGTATCGGTATGCTACAATATGCTTGATATGTATGAATATCAACTGGTACAATGTATCATACTTAATAAGGTAAGTGCATGACAATCAATCTGTGGGTTGTGGTGGACATGCACTTTGGAGAAATCGACCTTTTTCTACACTTGTCTATGCATGAGAGGGCTTTTACTACCATAAAATGCCTATAGAGTCTCTCTTCCATCCATAGATGCTCCGTTGCTCACACACAAGTATTCAAAGAGGCTCCAATTAATTGATTTCTTGTTTGCAGTTCTAGGATCACCTTGCCATTCTCCATTACCACTGGCTCTAGGCTCTATTAAGCCCTCAGCAAGATGATATTAGCAGGGTTTGATCGGGCTACAACCTTGATATCGAACTTGATCTGGTCTGATTGAACCATGCCAATATCATGTATGCCTTCTTGTTGTTTATTCCTGAGATTTTCTTAGTTCTCTCTAATATCTTCATTGTTTTTACTAGGTATCTCTCTCTCTCTCTTCTCTCTCTCTCTCTGTGTGATTTGTATTATTAGGAGGGACATGATATTGGTACGGTTCAATCAGGCTACAATGCTGATATGAAGATTGATCAATCTTGTGATCTGATTGAGCCGCACCAATATCATATTCCATGCCCTCTTGTTTGTTGATTCACAAGATTTTATAGTTTTCTGCTACGTTTCTGTTGATCTTTATGGGTTATGTTATTATTTTTTCTTTTTCTGCTGGTATTTTTAGTAAGAGGAATTTGATATTAGCATTAAATAGTTCAATCAAGAGATCAAGTTGATGCCAAACTATATCAACCTTATGATTTGAAAGAGCAGTATCTGCATCAAGTGTCAATGTGTCATGCCTATTTGTTTGTTTCTTCATGAATTTTTCGACGTTCTCTCCCATGTTTTCATATATCCTTACGGTCATGTTTCTTTTCTTTTTTGTTGGTATTGTTAGCAAGAGATGCATGATATAGGCATGGTTCAATCAGGCTATCTTTTAATGTTAAGCTTGATCAACCTTCTCATTTGATCAAGCCATGTCAATATCATGTGCCATGCCCTCTTATCTGATTATTTATGGGATTTTTCATAGTTCTCTCCTATAATTTCATTGATCTTTGTGGGTTAAGAATATTTTCTTTGAAAAAAATGGTATTATTATTAAGAGAGATATGATATTAGCTTGGTTCAATCAAGCTACCTTGCAGTTGCCAAGTCTAGCAATCTTCTAGTTTGATGAAACTGTGCTAATATTATGTGCCATGCTTTCTTATTTGTTTATTTGTAGGAGTTTTCTTGATTATTTGATATGTTTTCACTGATATATAATGTCGATTTTTGCTTTCTTTTTTTTTCATTGATATTGTCAACAAGAAGACATGATATTTTGGCTCTGTTCAATCAGGCTAGCATACTAATGTCAAGATTGATCGGTCTTGTAATTTGATTGAGGCATGCCAATATCATGTCATATCATCTTATTTATTTTTTTATATGATTTTTATTTTTTTAATTATCTTCTATATTTTTGTGGTTTTATTTTTGGTGCTGCTCAATGGAGGGATATTTTAAGTATTGTGAAGAACATTTGGAGAAAAGATTCTTCTATTTATCTTGTGCAAATTTTCATCATCAGTTAGATATGAAAGTCAAAATCTAGGGACTTATTGACAATCATAAGATTACATTTTTTTATATATGTTATTTGTTTATAAGTAAAAATTTAGTATTTTGTCCTCAATTATAAAAGATCTTTTAGGTGCTCTAATGCATGAAAACTTTCTATAAAAGAGTTTTATGCTAAAGTGAAAGAGGGAGGAGCTAAAGAATTGGGTAGCCTATGAACCATCCTAATCTACATAGGGAACCTAAATTAAGGTTTAGAATTGAGAGTAACATAATGCTTTAATGGCAATTATTTTAGTTTTAGGTCTTTCTACTTATGGTATGCTAGCATGTTGTATGTGGTCAAATGCGAGAGAGATGCTAGATATATTTGGAGAAAAAGAGAAAAGAAGATGGTTTGGTAAAGGAGAGAGGCAACGATTTTTGATTCTAAATTAATTGAATAAATGAACGGTTTCTTGTAAGATAAAATCGGATGGCTAAAAAAGGAACGGAGAAAGTGAAATGATAGAGTTAATCAGAAGGTTATGGTTAAAGAATGGAAAATTAACATGATGTTTAGAGTTCAGCGATAAAAGAGAATTTTGGGTCATCAATGAGAACTTCAAATAATAAAATTTATAAATAACTATAATTTAAATAATCATTATTCTTGTCCATTATCTCATTATAATAGTATTATATAAGAGGAATAATTTTTTTTAACCTTTTCATTGTTTAGCCAACCACACCTAGCTGATTTGCACCGCATTCCGAATGGGATAGATTTTGGATTTGAATCCATATTGGGGCATCATCACCACCTTCATATTTCTTTAAAAAAATATTTGAATTCATGCGGAGGCAAAGAAGGAAAATTAAAACCATTAAGACTTTTGAAATCCTCAACTAAAAATTGGGACAAGGGCATGATTCAAACTCAGTTATTAATATCCAACTAAAATTATAGTTTAAACTTGAATCTCCATCCTAGACTCTTAGTTAGAAAAGCAATTTACATGGTAATTTTTAAAATATAATGACTTAATGACTGAGCAACGTAATAAGAGTTGGGATCATGTCGTGAAACAATCAAAGTTAAACAGACACAATGCAAAAGCTCGTTGCTCTGCTTGGAATCTGTGCTTAGAACTTGTTCTGGCTGTGTTCCATGTTCATCTTATCATCACACCAACTCAAGGAAGGGTCTTCTGAGGAGGCATCAATTAGAGAGTATATTCTTGGAGGGGAGCCTGCTTCACACCACCATCCACCAAAATATCTCCATCCAAGGATGAAAAGAAACCTTCAAAGCCCATGTAGAAGAGAAATCTACCACCAAAATATCTCCACCCGTATCCTTTTCTTTGTTTTCTTTCCTTTTTCTTTTTGGAAGGAGACTGTTTTTTGCAAGTTAGATGGCTATGTCATTCAATATTCATGAAGCATCAATAACAAAATCCAGCAGGGGCATGACATCTGTAAAAGCTGTTTATCATGTCATATTGAAAACCTTCAGATCACACAATTTTATTATTTTATGTTGTAAATTAAGTCACAATCTTGACAACTAGCACAAATCAGCAAGGGGTGGAGATTTCAGATTTGAAAAATTTAAGAATTCACCAAAAGTTCTGAAATTTTTTGAAATTTAAAACAAAGATGAATGATAAGAATAATGAGAATAAGAAAATATTCTATACCATTGTTATACATGTGAAAAGCCAGTGTAGAAGATATGGACAAAGCACAAAAGCAGAGACAGCAAAAGCGATGACAAATAGCATCTTTAAGATTTAATCTCTGATTGTTCCTGGAGTAGGTCATGGATGATTGATGAATAAACTGTAAAAAATTTGAATCACAAAAAAGCAATTGATTAATTCAAACAAGAAAAGCATCGAGAATCATATACAAGAGTAAAATGTTGCATCAATTTGACATTTTTTTGCACCAAATTAAACAATGTCATTACTATGATTAAACTAACTCATAATTATTTGAAACATAATATGCAGCTAGAGAAAATAAGCAATGCTGGAATATCACAGAACCCTGACAAAGAATCCCTAGTTGTTTAGCCCCTCACCCTATTTCTTCAAAGTTGTTTGTGAAACTGGTATATTGTTTCAGCATTTCCCAAGAAAAGTTCTACTAACTGGGTTAAAAAGAATAAATCGATAATGGCATATCACCAAGCAGCAAAATTTGCGTATCATTCCAGAAGAATGAATGCTTAATGTGTATTAAAACTAACCACAGTATGGGTATACTTACAAAAAAACAATATGGGTGTACAGTCAAAAGTTTGTCTAATTTCTAGTATCAAATCAACCATCATAATCCCTCAAGAGAGGAAACCACGAAATCACATCAGCCATGACTGTTCTTGCAATGACCAGCATGCCCCCTGCATCTGGCCAGCCTCCTACCTCCTCCAAGCACCTCACCCACCTCAACAACCTAAAACCCTCTGCCAGCCTCCCACCTTCCCTTCTCCTTGCACTTGGGAGTTGTAACACGAGAGGGAGCACTAATAGCTATGATCCTCTTGTTTGATAAATCCCTTGCCGCATCAAATTGCGAAACAGATTATTGGCATCCTAAGAAGAAGCAAACAGCAGTGACTGCTGATGAACGATTACGTGCTCCTCCAGAGATGCAGCATAATAAATGCTTTGATAGGAGTTGAGAGTACCCATCACCATGACCACAAGAAAGATCGGCTACCAGATTGGCCGCTCCATCAGCAACAGTAGACAACAGCAGCAAGCTCGATCAATCCAAGGAGAACATAGTCACTAGGTATTCACTCCATTTTCACAGCAATGAGTTGGATAATAAAAGCCTTGATACCTGAAGCACAAAGTTCAGAGTAACTTGATCGTGTGAGTATATAACCATGCAAGAGAAAAGAGTTGAAAGTCAATAAGATGCAGCAAATAAGAGTTAGCCTTTTAGATTAACCAACAACAAAGAAAGAAAGAAAAATGCTATGAAGCACAACTCCATTACCCACTCGGTTACCTGTCCAACATGGTGGTGATGTGCCACTTCATGGATGGACACCACATGCGTAGCACCAACATGCTCCTGCAATGTTGGAGGGGTATCTGAGCAGGTAACATTCTGGCACTCTAAAACATTAACCCCTTGTCTACCCGCACCATCTCCCCTCCCTTCCCCACCTTGAAAGAAAACATAATCAACTGCTGAAAAAAGAATTATCTGTAAATTAAGGAAACCATACAAAGAATAAACCAAGGTGCATGGTTACAGTTTCATCAATTCTTGGTCCTCATTTCTCTCTGGAATCTCTTTTCATGGTAGGCCATCATCCAAAGACTTGCGATTCTTCTTGAATTATTCCACATTTGTGAATCCACAGATACATACAAACTTTGTAGCCTCACCAGCAATTATAGAACCATGAGCACCATTATTTCTTTTGAAAAGCTATGCAACAAGCAGCATGCTTCTTCCAGCACAATGCGGAGCCACCAGCACTCTTTTTGCACTCCTTACACCATACGGCTTAACCACCATGCAACATGGTTTTCTTGCTTCTCCAACCTCATTTGTGTTCAGTGCAGTGACCTTACTTTAAAAAACTTGTTCACTAAAAGCTAATATACACTTTTGATCCATTCCTTAGCAGCTCAAGCTTTTGGATCAAGTGGTTCATTTCCATGATTTCGGAGCTCAGCATGGTTCACAATCTTGGTTCTGGAACCCATGGGCCAGTTCAGCATCCACGACTCGGTGCATCCTCCATACAAAGTCTCGGTTCAATATCATACAATACGGTATGCCTGGTATAAGGCAGCACATGCTGATACAGCAAACCTTTGCTGGAGATCATGGAGTTCAAATCCCTTCCAAGTTAATTATTTAATTAATCTGGTGGTTGTCCTGAAGAGAAGGTGCTTGAGGATGCATCAGTTGTATTGGGGTTCACCAAGTCTGCTGCCGTGAAGGCTGTCTTAATTGCAACAGTTGCAGTGGGATCCATGAACCTTGAAGTTGTTTCGGCAGCAGTCTTTGATCTTGACTTCCATGGAACATTCCCTCTGGAAGATTTTCAGATACCGCTTCTTGTTTTATCCCAATAAGACTTGGCTTTGGAGATGTGTTATTCGTGCTTCCATTGACCTCATTCCCATCTGGTTTCATGTTCTTGATTCCAAAAACCTTATTCCATTTGCCCTTGTGCTTTTTTCCTTGAAAGTGGCACTCCAGGTTAAAAGATTACCCCAATTCACTTTGCAGAGATTGCACCAAAAGGATGCTACCTGGTTAGAAGGTGAGGAATTGTTGTTTCCATCATGTCTCATATTCTTCCTTCCTTTGACCTCATTCCTATTTGGCACAGAGGTCTTGAATCCAAAGATCTCATCCCATTTGGCCCTGTGTTTTTTCCTTGGAAATGACACTTGAGATTAAAAGCATTATGACAATTCACCTTGCAGATACTGCACCAAAAGGATCCTACCTGATTTGGTGATACTTGCATACTGTCGGACTTCTGCAAAAATAGTTGTTGACCCTGTGAATGTCTTAGCTGAGGGTGTCGATTCTGTATGTGCTCTGGGAAAGGTGGTTGGTACTCCAATTTTTGAGTAGGGAGCTGTCTGCCATTTAAACACTGAGGAGAGGGCTTCTGATTCTGCAAACGTTGCAATGAAGGATGGTGATTCTGGACTTGCTGCAGTGGAGGTTGTCATAATTGCAGTTGGGCCCACCAATCTTGAAGTTGTTTGGGCAGCTGCTTTTGATCATGGTTCCTTGGGGTGCTTGGTCTGGAAGATTTTCAGAGACAGCTTTTCTCTTTATCCCAATAAGACTTTCTTTTGGAGGCAATTCCTATAAAAAGGAACTAATGTGTAATCAGGCATAAGATACAAGGAGCACATTTCTACTTGGTTTTCCGCAAGCATATCAAACAAACAGGTGCTCATTATACCAAGCAATGCTTTGAAGGGATAGTGCACTATTTGAAATCAGAATATAGGTTATGTATATAAATTTGACTATTTCCAAAGATAAGAGAGAGCCCTGACCAGTAACACAAGCAATCAGGAAATATATGGGTTATAGAACATTCCAAAAGAAGAAACATGCAACTGCAAGTGAAATATTCAATAATTTAAGCTGTTCTTGGTTGCATAGAAAGTGAGAAAAAGTTAAACAAATTTCAATTCCTTGAGGCCATGTTTAATTTGACATTGCAAGGAAACAAAAGAAATAAGATGAGAGTGATCCCAGACCTTCCATGCGACCCTAAAAACAAGCATGATCCACTCACAGCATGGCAAATAGATGGCTAGAACAGCAAGGCTTATTGGTCAAAGTTATAATAAATAAAAGAACACAAAAATGACCTCAAATATATCAACTAAAGGAACAAGAGAAAGGCTGAGATGTAACATAAAGATGGTGGCCGGGAAATTCTGTGAACAAGAAAGGAGTTATCCAAAAACTCTGTGGAGAGGAGGGAGTGAAAGCACGGGAAAACTGTACATTATAAACAGTTACAATATTCTTGAGCTGATTGTAGAAGAAATCCGAATTGATTATAGTGTGACTTCTTTCTTTTGATGGAAAAGGAAGCTAAGCCCACTAGTTTATTAATAAAGTAAAGAATACAAATACAAGGAACAAAAGAGAAGAGAAAGGAAACAGAGAAGCAATAACTACAAGGTTCTACAAAAGATAGACCACTCTGTTGAACTCCTGAGCTTCTTATGAGCCAGAATGCCAGATATCTCCAGGTCGTTCCGCATTCCAATTATCTTCAGATAAACACCTTCAGCATTCAAGATTTGTCAAGGAAGATCCTTCTATTTTCTCACTCCAAATACCCTAGCAGATAGCCAGTGCTATCTGGTCAGTAAAATGTCAGATGTTAAACAAGAAGATCCTCCTATTTTCTCACTCCAAATACCCTAGCAGATAGCCAGTGCTATCTGGTCAATAAAATGTCAGAGGTTAAAATAACTTATCTTCTTTCACCCGCTCTTCATTAACAATGCTTTCCCTCAAAAACCTTTGGAGTATTATCCTGTTACTTCAACTCACAGACTAGAAATAATTGATAAAATAAACAAAAGAAACAGAAAGACTAATGGTAACAACAATGAGTACATGTGGAAGGCCTTGTTAATAATACAATATATTAAGCCTACTATTCTAATGTCCGCAGAAACAAAAGAACTGACTTCAAAAATTTACGGAAATACAAGAACATATTTCCAGTATTTGTTACCGAACTATAAAAATGAAGAAACAGGTTCTTACTTGAGAGGGCGTATGGAGGAACCCAGAGTCAATAGAAGATTGCAAGAGAGCCATTTCCATTCATTTCTGGTATTCTAGCTCTCTTTTAAGTGCTTTCTCTTAGCTAATGGCAGCCTCCATCAAACCATTTGTTGCCTGTTCATTTTCAGTTAATTCATCTGCAACCTCTTTCTCAAGTAGCATAGCTGATGTTATATCTGAATATTGAGAATTCAGCAAATCCAGGACAATGCATTTCTGAAGGAGACTCTTCAGATGATAAACTGCAGCAACAATGACTATCCAAATGAGTCATATATAGTTCCTCCAACTTCACTGCCCGTCTAAATGATATAAGATCAAAAATGCTGCACTACAGCTAGAGGGAAGAGGAGAACAGGTCAGAAATTAAAAATCTCATAACAACTCCATATAGAACCATCGTCAGTTGGGCAAATTGCCTAAGCTGCGCAATGCAAGCTAACATATCTGATATATTAATTCATTTCATCATTCAAACAGCTTTCATAAGAAGAATCAGCAAAACACAAAATCCTACCAAAATCTAAAGGAGCATAGAATCAGACATGGACTATGAAGATTTCTTTGTATATCTAAAAATTGATAACCATTTTATGAAAAAAGCATAAAACAAGGGGAAAATTCCTTAAAGGCAACAGCAGCACAGTGACCTGACTAACAAGCATGTTGAAATCATGCATCTTGGCACTACATAAGAAACTTAATATTTCTCAAAACCACATGACCAATCAACCTAGCCCAGGGCCGGTCCTGATATTTTTAGCCCGGGCCAAATAAAAATTTTTTTATTAAAATTAATATATTTTAAATATTAATTATTATTGAAAAATTAATCTACGTACATTTTGTAATGCAAAATTTTTATAATTTTTTGTAATCAATATTTGATAATAATTCTTCTTCAATAGATAGCATAGCTAAACCATTTAATCTTTCTTGTAACATTGTTGATCGTAAATATGATTTTAATAATTTAATTTTGAAAAACTTCTTTCAGTAGAAG
>KE505637.1:14652-27177 GCA_000441515.1 Elaeis oleifera | reverse complement strand
CCAACAGTGGTCGAATAGTTTTTTTTTCCTTCTTTTTCCACGATAAACAGGGACTCTTTCTCTCTGTTTTTTTTTTAACGAAACAGAGACTCATCCCTGTTCCTAAGGCAAGGCCACAACCCACAAGGGAGATCCTCCTCCCGGCCAACACCGCCCACAACTAAAGGGGCAGTCTTCGACGACCGGATGACGACAACCACAAGCTCCGGTGACCGGCAGCGGTCTAACGGTGCCGGAAAGATAAAAAAATAAAAAACAGGAGAACTTGCTGAACTAGGATTTCAAAAATTTTTTTGAGAATAAATCGATAAAAAATCAAGTTTAAAATTCATAGCAGATTGAAAGAGGAGGATTGAAGAGATTTACTTGACTTTTTGACGGATTTTGATCTGATTTTTGGTGTCCAAAATAAGGAAGAATCACCGATGGACAGCAGAATAGGGAGAAATCAAAGGAGGCGTTGCGAGGTGATGAGAGACGATGAAAAATTCAGAGAAAAATTGAGATGATGAGGGCTAAAAAGCTGTTGCTGGGAGCCGTTGGGGTGCCGGGACTCGGGACTCGGGAGAGGAAGAACTGAGAACGACGTTTGGTTACCCAGAAAAAAAAAATCGGGGGCCTGGGGCGGTCGCTCTGTTTGACCCACCCTAGGGCCGGCTCTGACCTAGCCTTTGCAATGACTGCTAAACCTTAAAACCTTCACAATAAATAGCATCAAGAACATGAGGAGCCATGAGAAGAGATGGTAAACCGATTCTTAGAGCAAGCTACAATAATATCAATGCCCTAAAGGTCTGAACTTTGATCTGCATACCAGCAATGCCTCACAAATAAAAGTATAACCAAAACACAAAATCATGCCACATTTCCAATACTAGACACATCTACAAGTACCCCCCAAAACCCAATCCGTTTGTGATGAACAATCAGACAACGTCCAAGGTTCGAATCAAATGCAACAGAAATCCAGAGATTTGAACCCTAGACCAGATCGTCACATCAACTAGGGCACAAGAGCATTTAATTTCCACAAACTTAAAGCATCGTAGCTATAATTAGAGGCAATGAAAGGAAATCGAAAGGAAGGGCCCAATTAGGGGCCCAATTAAACCTAGGAACGGGAGCTGCGTCATTCGATGGAATCATCTTCAGATGATTTGGATCGTGATGAGGGAATAAGCCGAATGAGACAAGGCAAGAAGGAGAGGAGCTCCCAAGGCCTACAGAAACACCAACCCTAGACGCATGAAGCGGGTGAACTGGTTCTTCTCTAATGGTAGGAAACTTGGAAGGAGTGGAACGAGTAAATATTCGTTCCAGCGGTGATACCATGTGAAATTTGTAACAAACCACCGAGAACTAGTACTTCATGATACCCATGTTATTCATCGATTTTCGATTTTTGATTGAATTGCAACGAATATTTACTCGGGTGGACGGCCAATATGAAAAGTATTGCATATTTGCCATTAGAAGCATGGTTTGAATAACACCTGAATTCAATCATATTGGAAGCTACTGAGACTTAATTGTTACAGTATAAGGGACAATATACGTCCAAAAGTATCTATCTTCATAAGTTGATAATTAGTATTTGGTACGTATGATGGAGATAGATGTTGCATGATTATTTTGCTGGTTCAGATCGGTGAGCTGAAACTAATGATGAAAAGCAGAGATTGATGACTCAAAAAATCTAGAAACCAATTAGAGACCTTGAAGTAGTCGGCTAAGAGGGCTAAATCACAATCCAAACCTCTGAGCACCTGAAACACCACACCAATCACTCGGGTTTTTAACAGAGATGCTCCAATGCTCAAATTAGTCTATCTCGATGGAACATAGGAAATTGTGAAAGAGATAGTACAAAAGAAGAGAGAGATCAAAAAGACAATGAAGGTGAGTAGGAAGTTGGAGTTATGTAGGCGAAGGAGAGCTTTGTGAGTTTAGGAGAAATTTAGTCTTTTTGGGACATTACTCAACTTAGAACTTTGAGAGGCTCTTAAGTAGATCTTCACTGATAGGGGTTCTCCAAGCGTACGAGCTAGGAACTTAATAGCTCAGAGATTTTTTTAGAGACTTAGTCGAACTTCAAAGAGCTATGAACGACTCGTGAAGATTTTGAAAGACTCAGCTAGAGGGCTCCTAAGGAAGACTATATATAGGTGACAGTTAGAGTCTATTGCACTAGTGATGTGCAAGGGAGATTGAGGATAACTGCTTGCATATTCAGAATTTCTTATGATATGGTGAAATATGGATCTCATGATTAGAGGGGTTGTTCCTCCGTTATAAGCCAGTTATCATCGAGTAGAGGTGGATGTGAGTTTCTCTGCACACCCTCGGGATAACCATGTAGTGGAAACTAGTAGGCCGAGATGAAGGGCTCCATGGCTGGTCCATGTCAGGTTATAATTGGCCACTAGTATCATGTCACGCAGATTGAGAGATGTATCAATGACTAATATCAAACTATTAAAATAATTATTTAAGATATGTTAGAATCCTTTAAAACATTGATGATTTTGATTTCTTTATTTTATTAGAAAAATAGTTTCTTATTATTTTTGAGTTTGGTGTTTTAGTGCCCATTACTTTTAAGGGAAAAGTGAATTGAGATCTAATTAATAGATTTATTAGTTGTACGCTCACTCTATTCTTAATTTTAGAATAAAAGTAAATAACATCTTATATTTATCTTGATTTGCAAACATCTCTTACATCTTGATTGTTGTAATGTCAACATTATATTTTTCAATTTGTTGCAATGTCCTTCACCAACTTTCAATTTGGGGAAAGCTCGCCATCGGTACCACATGGCATAATATTTGGAGTTAGATAGCTGAGATGACTTTATTAGATTATTTTAAAATAAAATAGAATCTGATGTGGACTTAAAATAGTTTAATAATCAAAATACCCATGTCTCAATATTAACTTCATTCCTTTTCCCAATTCTCCTCCTTATGACAGCTATACAATCCCCACCAATGACCCCTCGGCTACCATCAATGAAGGAAGAAGGAGAGGAAATAAGATGGAGAGAGGAGGAGAGGAGGATGGGGGTGACGATGCCAGGGGATGGAGGTGACGAGGCAGATTCTTAACTTTATTTTAGCTCCCTCTCTTTTATATTGTTAATTTTGACTCTCTTGGCTTCTGTTTAGAATTTTTCGGCACTCAATGGATCCTGGCCTCCCCACCCTTCTCTATCTCTCTCTCTCTGAACACTCAACCTTTCCTCTTTTGTTATTTTACCCATTATTTTCTTCTGAAATAGAGATTAGGATGAAAGAAAATAGGAGCCTCTCCTTGTTCCGCATTCGTCTCCTGCTCCTTTCATATCATATTCTCTTTTCTTTATGGATTTATTAATGAGAATATGTACGTGATGAGGTGGTTACATAGATGAGAGATGCTTAAGTAGAGTTCGAAGATTAAAAAGAATAGAGCACTCATGTTTGGGACTCTATAAGGAAGAGATCAAAATAGTACATCAATCAAACCATCCTCTAACGGCATCTTCTAACTCAAAATCAGAAACTCAAAAAATATAGGAAAGAAAGAGATTCATATCATATTCTTGTCACTCCTCTTATATCGTCCACTTTGTAACACCCCATCTTTCTCTAGCTTTGGTCTCATTTTGTTTAGTTTAGTTATGAACAAAACTATGCTTTTGCTTCATGATATTAATCATTTTTCGTTAACTTAATTAAATATTTTGTGTCTTCAGATCTTTCTAAATTTCAGGTTTTTAGCAAGAAAGAAAACTTCTTTTCATACTAAATCCGTAGTTCTCCTCGTTCATTATCTTGGTTGCTAATTTCTATCTTCTTCCTTTGTAGCTTAAAATTAGGTACTATAGTAAACTCTTAAGCTCTTTAAAAAGACTAGTTAGACTATTCTAAGTTGAAGGAGTTGGGCTTTATCTTTTCGGATATGGTTCCAAAAGAAGCATCACTTAAAGTAGTCGAAAAAGAAACAATATGGCAATCACTGGAATTCCACTATCAATCATTAGGAAGAGAGAGAAAATTAAGAGGATGAAGAGATAGGAGGAGAGAAGGATGGGGGCAACGGTAGCTAGGGGAATAGGGGTGGCAACGTGGTGGTTGGGGGGTCACTAGTGGGGTCGTACAACCATCATAGGGAGGAGGGTTGAGGAAACGGACGAAGTTCAAGTTGGATATTTTAGTCATTAGACTATTTTAAATTCATATTAAATTCTATTTTATTTTAAAATAATCTAATAAAATCATATCAACCATCTGACTCCAAAAAATATGCCACATGGTATCAGTAGTGAGCTTTCCCCAAAATTGAAAGATCCGTAGGGGACATTACAATTTAAAAATTAAGGTTGATGTTACAGCAATTCAGAATGTTGGAGGATATTTGCAAATTGAGATAAAATACAAGATGTTATTATTTTTATCCTAATTTTATATCATGTCTAGCCATATGAGATAGTTGAACAGTATTACAAAAATTATGGAATCTCCTGCATTCTAAAGTGCTAGCAAAATTTAAAAATATCATCCATCACATCCCTCGCATTTTTTAAAATGTGGGATCAGTGTTGGCTAATATGATGTGGGGGATTGTATCTCCGCATTTATAAAATACGGAGGGTTTAGTTCTTTTGACAACATTTTAAATGGATCCTTCCCAACAATTTCAAAGTACCGTGGTCTTTACCAGCACTTATGAATGTTGGAAAAATCATCTATAGCTGCTATTTTATTTAAATATTATATTTTTTTGTGATATTTTCTAATGTGGGGTATTTAGTACTTTTGAGATATTTTATCAAAATTTTTACTAGCATTTGAAAGTGCTGGGAAAGTTATACATAATATAATTTTTATTTATATTTTGCCGCATTTGAAAATATTTGATTTTAGTACTTTTTGTGATCTTTCATAGAAACTTTACATGGCATTTTTATTGGCATTTAAACCCGTGAAAATACTATGTAAGTAAATAGTTGTTAGCCTTTAATTTAATTTTTAGTTTATATAGATATACTTGCAATCTATTAGGCTTTCTTTGCATTTGATTTGTTTTACTTCTATATAAACATTATGGTTGGAAGTGAGATCACCCTGAAAGGTTATAAGTTTTCCCATAAATTTATTGCACGAGTAGTTCCACTCATCATGATAGGAAAGTTTGTACTTCGATGTAAGTTTTGAAAAGTACAAATTAATATAGTATGTATACAAGTTAATGTGGCATGTGTACTAATTAATATGTCGACTACGAAGAATTATAGATGTTGTGCGATACTCAATTATCTGATCTTCAACTTATGTATTATACTAACACAAACTATTTATGTATTTAATGTAAATTCATTTTCTAACCCATAAAATAATTATGTATCATAAGCTAAGTATATATTCTTTATTTTGGCAAGTGGCACTCACTGAAGATTAATGGAAGTACGACATCTTTTTGCAATTATCATGAACATTGAACTAATGATTATTTGTTTCAATAAAGAACTTTTCAGTATTGTTGTTGTGACTAGATTTGTTTATAGATGTTGTTTACTCAGTGTTACAATGTAAAGGAACATCTTTATTTAGTTAATTAAATTTAGCTTTTGGTATATATTTGATTCTTGTGGGTATCAATAATAGATTAGAAAATGTGTTTCCAACAAAATTTTGTAAGCATCATATTATCAACACCCTTTTTTTCTGCTTTAAATATTGCCTCTCTTTCCTTCAGTTGAACCAAAGAAGCTTCAAGAATGGACGAACAAGCAAACCTAAGTTGGAAAAAAAAATAATGTTACCTAATAATAGAATATCAATTGTATATCCATTTGATAGGTATTCCTTCATAATATTTTTACAAATTAATTCAGAAACCGTGATGCAGCGTAGTTTCATTACTAGCGTCTCATTATGTAGAAGCAAAAAGACAGCTCAAAAACAGCAGGCTTGTGAGGTGATTGCATATCCCTTAGCCTAGAGCTCTCTCTCTTTCTCTACAACAACCTACACAATATGTGGTCTGCTGTTGAGATCGCTGGAGATAGAGTGTCCCCCGACCACCACATGCTAGCCCACCAGCTCCTCCGCCGTTGGTGGAGGAAAACATATATGATTCATGGAATGGATGGAGGCTAGCGTTTGTGGGATGACAATGGCATCATAGCATAGAGACATACCTTAAGCTCATCCATGGCTTGTGAGAACGTCTGCAAGGAAGCTTTGTTTGGATTACCTCCACTTAGATATTTTACGCACCCCTCGACACATAATTTGGGACATTTGTTCATAAATGCCGCAACACATATTTACCTATAGGTGGATTTGTAACTCATAAAATAATTATGTGCACATCTATATCACAATTACTTTCTATGTTGACCTCACTGATAAAGAATCTAGAAAAAATTATGAGGACATCCATTCAAGTTTGAGCCAATTATACTTAGACTCCAAAATTTTATAAAATTTCTATGAGCGACCAAAACTTCATTTTCATTGCAACCATTAATGAGTGAGTAAAAAGAGTAAAATAATCTTGGTTTAGAGCGGCCGAACCGTGGCTTTATGCCATCTTAAAGAATTTTGTCCTCTATGATTATCCACTTGGAGTGATATTAAAATACTTTATCTTCTATCATTTATCCATCTCTATAGATCTCAAAGCGTTCTATCTTCTATCATCCATTCACCTACATATACCTCAAAGCGCTCTAGCCTCTATCATCGGTCCACTTGCACAGATCTTAAAGTATTCTATCATCTATTATTTATATATCTATACAGATCTCAAAGCACTTTATCATTTGTCATTGATCCACTTGTATAGATTTCAAAGCGCACCATCTTTTATCATTCATATACTTTACAGATCTCAAAGTGCTCTACTTCTATCATATATCCATTTGTATAGTGAAAATGCTTCTTGATATATAACAGCCTAATGGTCCACCAATGTTCAAAAGATTTAATATCAATTTTGCTATTTGTAAGCAAAATTGTTTGGATAGCTACATGTCTATAATTGTCCTAAATATAGGACTGAAATCGGATCGGATACGGATCAGATATCATGATATCCATATCCATATTTACTTTGTTTGATGCATACAAATATAAATACAAATATTATTCGGATGCAAAAATTTATATTCATATTTATTTTAAACAGATATGGATACAATTCGGATATTGAAAGTATGGATATAATTATGGATATAACTTGGATAATTAAATTTATGATTATAAAATCAAAAATATTACTAGATGATGATAAATCAAGTTAATAAGATATTTATATGATTATATATTTTTAAAAATTACTAAGTACTATATAAATTATATAGGATTACATGTAGATTTGAATATTCAGATACGGATCAGATAGTTGTCTATTTATATTCATATTTATTTTTCTTTGACGAATATAGATATTAATCGGATTCTCAAATTTCTATCCATATTTGGATTAATTTAGATACAAAAATGGATCCGAACGGATAATATCTATATACTTTCACCCTTACTTAGATATTTATCACCTCAAAGGACCATGTCTGGGATAGTTAATGCCTGCAATTGGATTGATAGAAATAATGGCATGTACCCAATTGCCTGCTGAAGCTGAATCTAAAAATCGCTGGTCTTGATTTTTGCAGCTTTTTCTGTTTGATATTAGCTCATACAAAGACAGAGGCCGGATATTCATATCAACTAATAGAAGGTACCATTATAATTTATATATTTATATTGGATAAAGGTTAATTTATTTATGATAGTCTATATGTTAATCATATTTTATAGTTACAATAGGATTTATTAGCTACATTTGATGATCTACTTCTATAGGCTAATCATAGACTCTGTGAATGTCATTTCTTTATCAACTTTAAGACAAAGCTCAAGGGGTTGGTATTTAAAGATGCCATATAAATTCTATGCCATACATTTCTTTTATGTTGTTCTTTTACATTGAAGCAAAAATAGCTACTCAATATTGTTAAACATAGCTTTAGCGATTTGTGCAGAGACCCACAAGCAATATTTCTCTTTAAAACACAACGTAAAAGTTAATCTAAATTTTGCAATCATTATATCATCCGTATTATTTTTTCTTATTCTAAATGTTGCCTCTTTCTTATTTTCAGTTGAACCAAAGAAGCTTCCAGAATGGACGAATAAATGGATAGCGAGTTAAAAAAATTTAATGTTACCTGACAACAGAATAATCAATTTTATATGTATTTAACCCATATTTTTATAATTTTTTATAAATTAATGCAAAACTGCTGTGCAGCATGGCTTCATTGCTAGTATACCACGGAGATCTAGTATAAAACATCAAGACTGTAGGTTGGAGCCTTTTTTCGACATCGTAGTTGGGGCCCAAGACATTTATCGTGGTAAAATAAGAAAGAACGAGATGTGAAGTGCTTTCCACGGAGAAAGAGGAAGAAGTTCTAACTTTTTTTTTTTTTGTTTTTAATTTTGGAGTTAAAGTTAACAGGTTTTGTCTCAAATTCCCAAGCTTATATTTGATAGAGGGAATAAGTTTTAGAAGGATATTCCTCGTACACTAGAAGTTATAGGTAATTATTTAGATAAGTCTTCTTTTGGCATTTAGTTGGCGAGATAAGCTTTAGAGAATAAACGAATGTATCGGTTCTGAAAATGAGCAGAAATTACACACCATTCCATGGGGTAGCTCGTCTTTTTACGTTCAGTCGGAGGAGGGATAAGTGCATAGAAAAAAAAGAGCTTATTGATTCTGTACAGATGACGAAAATATAATCTGTACAGATGATAAAAAAAAAAATCTGCCAACACAAAATTTTCATTTTAATATAGATATACTAGATTATATTCTCATGACCCAAGGTGAGTCAAAAATCCAGCCTACGCTACATCCATTTAATCTAGGTCAAAAAACCTTTTAGGTCTTTTTGAGAACAAGAAATATACTAGGTGAGATTTGAATCCAAAGCACTAATACATGTCCAGTAGATATATCAATTAAGCTAGTTAAACACTGAAATATTACTGGAACAAAACCCCTATTAAAAAGCTGCCAACTCTTAGCCCAGCTCAAGATTATGCTTCCAGGAAACAAGGGCTCACATAATACTTATGGCTTTGTTGACCTTTCTGACTCATCTTTAAACTATTCATTCATGGTGGGCGATCGTTCAACGAGCCCCTAATTTTCCTGGAAGTTTGCCGAATTTGAGATCCAGAAGTGTGTTCAAACACTGCAGCTTTCCCAGAGATGGTAGGACCTGAAGCACTGCATCCTGCGATTAAGAAGCCAGAAGCCGAGCAACATGCTTTTTCCCAGCACAATGCTGAACGCTCCTTCATGCATGGGACGTTGCGCTCCTCGCACCATACGATCTCATTATTCTTGCTTTCATTGACCTCATTCTCATTCAACCTGGTGTTCTTGCTTCCAAATACTTCTTCACATTTGGCTCTGTGTTTTCCTCTTAGACGGTGGAACTTGAGATTCAGAGCGTGAGAACAGCTCAGCTTGCAGATATTGCACCAAAACGAGGCTATCATGTTCGATGGCTCTGGCAGATGTTCAGGTTGTTGAAGCAATGGTTGTTTACGCATTGAATGTCTGCACAGATACTACAATAATCAGAATCATTATCGATGCTAATAACTGCTATTTCCGACACTTATAAATATCATAAAAATGACTCCCAACACTTTCAAAGGCGTTGAAAAAGTGTCAGTAAATGAAGCATGAAAAAGTATTTTCCAACGCTTGCGAAAAACGTCGACGATTGTCAATGCTTTACTACATCGCTAATCGTGCAAAACATGCCAATACTTTTAAAAGGCATCGGTGTGCCAGAATACTTTGCCGAAAACATTGGTAAATTAATTAATTGGCAACACTTTAAAACATCGATAAATGTTACATTTATGGACTCTTTAAAACGTCCCTAAATGAACGTCTTTGCCAATGCTTTAGGGCATCGCCAATTTTTTAAAATAATTAAAGATAATTTACTAAATCTATATAAACGTATAAATTTATCCAAATTTTAAGAACATAAAGTCATAATAAATACTATGTAACATATATATCTATCAAAAGCATGATTACATTATCCATCATGTTCACTATAAACCATAATAGAAGACAAGAAATAAAAGAAATGTGCATATATAAAATTTCAAAAAAAAGAACATCAAACTATCAATGATCCGTAGGAGCATGATCGTCATCAACTCTACAACAACTAAAATTATCAGGAACCTACAACAAAGATATAAAACTTTAATAGTTGAGAATACGAAAATCATAACATAAATTAAATGATTAAATTTATGCAAAAATATAAATATAGCAAGATATGTACCCTAAAAGAGTCTCCAAACGTCTGTGTCACTGATGTCAACTGCTCAATCTGAGACCTCACGCTGTATACCACTGTGTCATATTTTTGCTTTATCACCTCCATCTGTTCCTCCATCCGTGCCTCCATCCTACGGATATCTGTATTGCTAGAAATCTCTCTAATATTCGGAGTATATTGACTCACTTCAGACAGCTGAGTAGAGGTAACTCCAACTCCATAACCCCTCGTCCGACCATAACGATCTGGTCCCAGCAACTCTATCATCACATGGGCTTCGACACGACTGGCCTTCATAGATGTTGAGGATTTACCAACACGTTTGCAATAAAGATGAAGCTCTCTCCTATATTCAAGAAAAAAAATATATTAATATTATGCTTGAAAATAAAATATAAATCATTGTACTAAATGATTATCAATATATATGAATATATCTCTCGACTCCTCACTAACAAAACTGTGATCTCGATGGATATGAGTTAACTTGTAGAACTCCACCTGACCAGGCTCCTTCCCATGCTCATCTATCTACAGAAAAATAAATTTTACAAAATATATGGTCCATGATACATCTAGATGATACAAAACACTTATCATATATTTAATATGATATGTAATAGATGATATGTCATTCATGGTTCAATAAATATTAAAATATCAATTTTAATTGACAAACTCTAAGATTTTCAATTAAACTTATAAGTCTCATGATATATAATACGCGATACATGATATACAGTTTCACTAAGAAACATAAGTATACATATATACATCAAATTAGTCTCAAAAAGAGTTTGTAATATGCCAAAAGTTTGAAAGAAGCATAAAAATTCTTATCTATGTCGCACATAACTCTTGAACCTTGATGTATGAGAAATAGATAGAGCTGATGTGCAGCTTTACTAATATCAAAATATGCCTGCAAAATGAAATAATCAATATAATATATCTTGAACATATATATAATCTACGTTAATAATCAACATAACATAAAATATATGATGAGTGCATATAACCTATCCTCTCTCGGAGAACCAATAATGAACAAACTCCCACTATTGATGAGGATCTACATCAGGAGGACAAATACGAGCAACATCATTCTCTCACTATAACAGAACAGGATATTAGCGATGTAAAAAATTCATCGCTAATACTAGATTTACGTCGGTAATAGTTATTAGCGATGAAATTATCATCGTTGATATTTCATCGTAAATAATGACATCGTTGATAATTTTTTACAATAAAAAAATTTTCATTGTTAATAATTGATATTACTGATCAAAAATTTTTATCGTTAAAAAAACTTTTTTCGAAAACTATTCATGATGAAAAATTTTCGTCATAAAAAAGGTAATTTACGACTAATTATTACGTCACTAATAAAATATAATTTAAAAATTATTATGATGAAACACTTTCATCGCTATTAATTTAATCAAAATTTTTATGAAATTCAAATTTATAAAAAAATATTAGTGATGTAAAAATTCGTCGCAAATACGATAATTACCGACGAAAATTTCGTCGCTACTAAATTAACAATTATTTATGATAAATTATTTCATCACTAATAACAATAATAAATCATTAGTATGATAGCTATCTAAATAAAAAAATAAATCTGATTATATAAAAAGTATAATAATACCACTCGAATCTGTCTCACTCGAATCTGCCTCACTAGGACCTGCCAGTGCAGGATCCTCTGGTGACTCTGCTAGTGCGGCAGTGGAAATGGGTGAAGGTGCCTCAGTTAGGCTGCGAATGCGAGCATCTTCATCTATCTTCTGGTGCCACACCTGCAATTCTTAACATATAAATGAATATAATATTAAATATTAATAGCAAAAATAAATTATATTCTAATAAATAGAATTATATCGCATACCATTATTACAAGAGAAGATTTAACAAAGAATACAGATCTACTCATCAATATCCGTATCTTCCTCGATATGTAGGTTCTCTTTCGAATCATAATAATCGACTAATGTATCATCTTCTAACTTATCATCATTTATGAACTGATCATCGTCCTCTAACTCATTAAGATTAAATATAAAATCAGCTTCAACTTCGTTGGACGGCAGATTAGCCCTATTCAGTTCTTCATCAACAAAAAGCTCGATAAATGTTTGTTTTCT
>KE505636.1:208158-221586 GCA_000441515.1 Elaeis oleifera | reverse complement strand
AAAATAATATTAATTTTATTTATCTATTTTATTATATCTATTCTATATATATTTTAAAAATAATTAAAATAATTAAATATATATATATTATATATTTATAAGTTATCGGATAAATCTTATCAAGATTCGAGACTTAAATTATGATGAATTGAGTTAGATGCTATGTTTAATATCTTGAAGAGACCTTAAGAGCATCTGCATATCTGATCTGTAGACCATCATCAACCCTCCTCCCCAAAACCTTGTGGGCAACGGGGTAACCAACACTGTAACACAGTATATTGTTGGTTCTACTTTAAAATCTAGATTATAAATCTAGCTTAAATCTTTTCTGAGAACCATAGAAACAATCTCATAAATCTTTTTTAGAGTAATAACTCTGTAGAATCCTAGATCTTCTTGTCTATGAAGGAAAACGAAAGCGATATGAACAAATGAAAGGTTTACTATGATCGCTCCTCCTCAACCTCGGGCCCAAAAATATAAAGAAACCAAAAAAGAGAAAAAGAAGTGAACCTTTTACATTATTTTTTCCATACATGTAAAGTTATGCAAGAAACTTAACTAAATAATAAATAATCTTTTATCTTTCTCAAGTAATGATCCAATTTTATGGAGAGTACTTTCTAATTTTCTTATAAATTTTAGGGCATTTTCATTGTTGTCATGTAGCTTCCATGCTAAAGAATTAATCTTTGCAAGCCTCGCTTGTTGCCAGTTGCTGGCACTGCTACTATAGTGTATGATTACTATGGATTTATAGAATTTGAAGAGACATTGATAGTATATTTTAGATCATTATTCTTGATTCATACTTTTTTTTCTGATTAAGAAACATCATGCCTAAATTGTTTTGTTCCTCTCAGTGTTTATAGTTCATCCCTTTTGAAGAGATCGACCTGTCATTTTGTTTGGTCCATCTTGGAGAGAGTGCTATGACCGATGGTGGCCACTGTCTCGGTGCACTAGGTGCAATTGGACTGCACCAAATTCTATGGTGGATAACATGCCAGGTGAATAACATGCCACGTTACCCCTTATATTCACCAATTCCCAATTGCGTGCTATCCATCATGCATATGCTCCGAGATTTGCCTCATTCACTTGGACATGGTGCATGCAATAATTCTTGGTGGCCATTAGGGTGAGATTGAGTGCTTTGCCATGTGCCTTGTCGGCAGCCCAATGGAGGAGATCTCATGCCCGAGATGATCCGATCGAGACCGAGGATGCCGTGGCTTGGGTGAGGCCCTAGCCTAAGTCCTTTACTAGCGAAGGATCCAATAATCTCCCATGAAGGGTACCCGCCATCTACCAAAGCGATTCCTAGAAGCCCATCCTTCTTTTCTCCCTTAAAGATCTGATAATCTCCTATGGAGGATACACATCATCTACCGGATCTCCCCTTCACTGACCGCCCCCTCAACACCGTCACCCGCCATAATTTCCTATGATAGCCAGGACCTCGTCTTCCCCGACTATGGGCCACTTTGGAAGCTCCCTCGCCTCTCTGGCTTTTTCCGACCCCCAATCTCCTCTCCTTCCCTCCCACTTGGCCCTCCTCCTCTACCACTGGCCCCAGCCCCTCCTCCCATCGACTTCCACGACTGGGAAGCTATGGGTGGAGCACTGTGCGCTATTCGAGTGGTGCGCTTCTTCCATCGTCGATGAGTGAGAGCACTGTTCGGGCATTGTTTGATGAGTGAAAGTGCTGGCGAAATGCTATCCAAGTGAGTTAGCATTGGTGAGTCAGAGTGCTATCCTGAGCGCCATTCATGGAGCACTTTTTTCCCCTCTCCCTTTGTCCACATGGCTCCCTCCCCTCTTTCTCAACACCCACACGGCAACGGAGGCTTCTCTATTGAGAGGCCTCCATTATATATATATATATATATATGATTTCAAACCCATCCCAAACCTATTAGGATATATTAAATGGATCATATTAGGATTTGAGATAGATCGAATATCCAAAAACATCCATTCGACTGCTATCCCTAATTAGATTTCATTATCCATGATTTTTGTTAAACTATATATATACTAGTTCAATTATGATTTAATTAAATTATCTTGATTAAATCAATCGAGATTTCAAACAGTGTCACCCGATTAGCTTATTCCATCTTATTAATTTCTTTCTCTTTTGATATTCTCTCTCTACTTAATTTATGAATCCAGTGAAGGGTTCCTAACCCCATTGCTTTGAATCCGAATTGACTTGATAAACTGACTCTGAATCATCTTATCAGTCGGACAACAATTTTGCATCATTGAGTCTTCATCGAACATCGCAAAATCCAGTCTTTATTGATCTCTATCAAGTTTTGTATCTTAGCTGACTCTGATTAGATGAATGATTGACTTGCCCCTGATCTTCGAACGATATTATTGACATCCACTTTGATTCTTATTAGATACTACTAATTTGATCACCCTCGATTTTATTGAACCATCTATCTACTAGCCTAATCTTCATCGGTAAAGTAGGGATGACCAAACCAACCCAAACCATTGGATGTGACTATCCATTAATTCTGTCTTTTCGTAATTATTCATACTCTTTCCTATAGTAGGCTCGACTTTGTATAGATGCATAATCATCTTGATAAGATGTCCGGCAGTGGGATACTGTGACAATCTATTAATTGAAAATCCAAAAAAATTCATGAAACTATTGGGATTTATTGAAATATGTATGAGGTAAGTAATGCTTCACCTTCCTAGATTATTGACAAATTATAATATTATTGTATTAATAACTTTTGAATCATATGGTTGATGATGCATGAATTTAATAAATAATATTTTTTATTAAACATATCTTATTTCAAATATTATGATGAAGTATGATTGAAATATTGATCTTGTTATGCATTACGCTTACTTGATTTCAACACCATATAATTATGTGCATTTTTTTCAAACTGAAATATGAATATAATTTATAAAAATTTAATTCAAAATGACTTGAACTCTCAGCCTGACTATGTGAAGGATCCTACTATTGGGGTCGATACATCCAGAACACTCCATCCATCATGGTACTGGCACCCTAATAGCGGCCCTATGCGTGCCCCTATTGAGAGGTGTCAGGGCAGCCAACAAACTACTGCCATGTGGACCTCCATGACAATGCCAATGGGATCTTGGAGTCTTTCATTAGCTAGGCAATAAGCTATCAGCTCTGCTCCACCACATGACTCCAACAAACTTAGAACATATAAGTCATTATCTCCTAACAACCTAAGCACGCCTCCATGGCCCCTAGAGGAAAAAATGATGCATGTTCTCCAAATGATAGGTACCCACCTTCATCCATATATCTCAAATTCTCTAAGGACCCTCTAGATAAGTGGATAATTGCTTTGCATGCTATCTACTAAAGATAGACTCTACATGAACCTGATTCATCTCTCCCACCAAGCTTTAAGCTCTCTCAAACCCACTAAAATGCCTCACAAACCACCCAACACTTGCCCGACTTCTGCATTCCACCATTCAATCCATTCTCTATCTCACCTCATATTCGACTCCGTCCCTTATCAAATTCATCTTGAAAGCTTAGACCTCTTTATTTACTTCTACAGGAGACTGACTTAGGCATCGGAGAGTCTACTATCGGAAACCCTCCTTCTGGTATGAGGACCTTTTCTGTCTTTAGTAGTTTTACAAGGCCTAGACCGAAGGATCAATTAGAGACCAAGCTCCGATTGTGTTCTCTTCGAAGGCCTCGATAGACCTTTTAGAGACCACCTCATCTATTTCCTAACTGCAGCTCAGCGGCCTAAGCTAGATCATCTTTTCGATGGCAACAGAGGCTAATATGTTGGTAATTAATTAGTCCTAAAGGTTTATGTCGTAAAAGTAGATGCACGATATACCACCAACAAAATTATGGTTCCCAAGGACTTACTGCAAGATAATACATAGCATGCTGCAAGATGACACAAGACTCACTGTAAGATAATACATGGTATTATGACCTTATAATAGGGATAATATGATCATGCTTACGGATGACGAGAATTTTATATTTTGAAAAAAATGAATTCATGAATAAAACTTGAATTTTGAAAAGATTGAATTTGGTATATATAATATTTTGATAATATTACATATTAGAAATTAATTTCGAACTGATAAATTTTATATGCTTACTTCTATAAATAATTTTTTACTTATCATCTGACTTAATCTAGTTAAAGTGTTCATTTCTTGTTGAAATGTCTAAAATATTAACCATATTTTACTATTTTACAGATCTTGAGAACTAAGTAGCATGAAACATATTCGGAAGAGTGATTAAGAGTAGAACTTCGATATTTTTATTTAGATTAAAAATTTTAGTGAAGTTTAATGTAAAATCTTTTGAGTAATATTGGACTTTGAGAAAGATTAAAGTCGATTTCTATTAGTTAAATTTTTTGGACTTAATTTATTGAATTTATTCTGCTGTGTTATGAGGTATCTTGCCTGCTTGTACGGAGAGTTTCCTATAAGTATATGGTGATTGCCACGATCTCTGGCTTGTGTTCTTATATCGAGGGCATGATACAACAAGTCACGTTAATGTAGGGATAAAAGAGGAAAGATGCATGGATCTCATATTAGGTAGTTTGTATTATATATGGTAGATGTTTCTTAGAAATTTCGTTGTATTAGTCCTTTAACTTCAACCTAATTTTATAGTAAGCTTCTTTTTGGGAAAGGCAATTAGAATCATGACTTACCATAAATGTAATAAACAATCTTTATTATCTAATTAATAACTCTATTTTTATTATTGATAATTTTTAAAATATCAACAGACATCATCTTAAAATGGTAAAAATGCTATAAAATATGAAAATATATTTGTATCCTTTTGCTTATAGCGATGCTTAAAAATACCACAGATAATTCTTTTATTGTAGTGGTATCTTCGAACGCATCTCATGCAAACGTCTATCATCCTATGTCTTCTTTCTTTTTTTTTGCCTTGCTTTTACAAAAAGTTATTTAACTGATGAAATGTTAGAGGATTATGGTTAGGATTGAAAATATAACTTGACTCACCAACCCGACCCGTTCGATCTATCATAAATAGATTTGGATTTAAGCTAAACTGATTTGGATCATAAACGGATCGATCCGTTTAATCCGTTTAATAATTGGATCAGATTTGGATTTTAGATATCTGACCCATTTAATCCATTTAATATTCAGGTCGGATTAAGTCAGATAATCCATGTAACCTGTTTAACCTATTTCTGACCCATTTAACCCAATCTGTTTAACCTGTTTAACCCATTTAAAATCTGTTTAACCTATTTAAAACTTGTTTAACCTGTTTCTGATCTATTCAATCTGATCTGTTTAATCTGTTTAATCCATTTAACCTAATTTAACTTATTTAATAAACGGATTAAATGGGTCGGATCGGGTTACTTGTTTAATAAACATGTCGGATTCAGATTTGAATCTTTGACCCGTTTAATAAATAGATCGGATTTGGGTTGATGATTTTCTGACCTGACCTGCTTATGACCCGATCCGTTTATAACTCGATCCGACCCGATTGCCGCTTCTAATTATGGTGCACTTAGCCATGTCAAAATATTCTCATAGGCTATCCTTTAGTTTATGGATTTCATGCATCTTTGTAATTAACCCATTGTTGCTCAGATAAATTTATATTTCTTTTTTCAAGATTTGGAGTGACTAATTTCCACCTTTTCTGTTTTATATCCACCCATCCTAAAGGGTTGCCTCCAACTGAGATTGAGACCCCACCCCTCGCCTAAATGGTAAGAGGTGGTACCATCTGAATAAGCCTTGCCGGTCCAGATAAACCAATATCAAACTTATCATTCACTTGTTCTTGCTCTCCCTCGTACTTGTGAATTTTAATTTGTTTTAAGATCTTTCATTATTGTCTAGTGAGCATCAACCATTTATACTTGGTATTGGTCATCTAAAAGAAATACATACATGGTTAAACAAACCTCTCTCATTCATATGTAAGTTATTCTAGTAAATTCTCTAGCCTCTTTTCTCAATGAGTCCAAATACTTCCATTAATAAAACAAAATAAATTCGATATTATCTTGTACATGAAATATCTTGTCAAGCTATTAATGTCATTTAGAATTACATCGACTGATCTAGGATTGAATCCCATATTCACTGGGGTTTGGGAGGTCAAGATTATGCAAGGGATGACTATTCATTGTCTAAATGCCCTCCTATCAAAAACAATATCTTGAAGACAATTGTCCCACTTTAATTTAATTTGTAAGAGTCAATAGCTTGGATCAGGACATGAATCAAACAAACTAACAAATTACGGTTGCATTTGACATCATTTCTAAATTTCATTTTTCATAAAACAAACATTTTTTTGGAAATGAAAATCCAAAATTTGTTTCGTAGTCACTTGGGTTGCCTTTGGCAATGGTGGAGGTGGTGATGTTAGTGACAGGGATGACCGCCAATGATGAATGCAGGTGGTGGCACTACCATTGGTGGTGCCAGGAGCCATCTGTAGCGGTGGTAGATCCGCTAAAGGTAGTAGTAGTTATAATGATAACTTAGATAATTTTGATTTCTTTTGAGGATAAAAATTATTTTTTTTTATTTTATAATTTTTAGAATATAAAAAAGTTATAATTTTTTTTTTTTACACCGCAGGCGATATAGAAAATTTAATGTAGAGCATATCGCTTTATATGATTGGTCTATATAGTCATCATTTTCCAACGTGCATATAATGCCTACACTTCCGCTTTTTCGTTAAAAATTTTTTATGATGAAAATATTTCTGCTCTTTAAAAAAATTATGACATCTTATAGCATATTATGATTTCTTACACGCAGGATGTAATAATATGGCTCAGAAAATTATGTCATTTTATGGTATATTTTGACATCCTGCGTAAAATTATGACTTTTTGCATCCAAGATGTCATAATATGTTTCAGAATGTCATAATATAGAAAGAATATTTTTGTCCAACCACTTTTCAAAGCGTATTTAATGCCTACAGTTCTACTTTTATTGAAAATTTTAAATGACGGAAATGCCCCAACTCTTTGAAAAAAATTATGACATTCTGTAACATATTATGATATCATTCGTTAAATTTATGACTTTCTGCACGCAAGATGTTATAATATGGACATAAGATGTCATAATTTTTTTTCAAAGAATAGGAGTATTTTCGTCATTTAAAATTTTCAAAGAAAAAATAGAACTGCAAACATTAAATATACATTAGAAAGCGATGGCTATATTAAAGCGGTGTACTTTACGTCGGATTTTCTACACCGTCTGTCTGCGGTGCACAAAAAATTTTTCTTAAAAAAAACTCAAAGTGAAAAGTGGAGTACCAAACACTAATTTTATCTCTATTTTTTTGTGTTTCATAAAAATGAAAATGGAAAGCACTATCTAGCACTAAATCCAAATGGGGTCTACGTGAATCATGGTACGGCCTTCAAATAGTGATGCATTAGCCAAAATCTTTCCTTGTTGCCTCAACATTCGGGCCGACTTGGACGTTAGACAAGATCCACTGAATAGGTTAGATCTGAAATGAACCAGGCTGTTTAATCCAACCCACAATGACATCAAATGGATGCAATCCGAACAGTTCTTTGATTAAAAAATCTTGCCTTATTATCGTTTATCAATATGGGCTGGATATTGCAGGATTAAATAGGAATAATACATTGCAAAATTTTAGTGGAATACTCCAACTAAACCTGAAGGCATCCTATGTCTGAGGATCGTTTGTGAACAAGCTCTCAAGCTGTTGATGAAGTTGCCTATACATAGCAATCCTCTACATATAAGTTCGAATTAATGTTCACTCTTGTGCTACCACTGATTTGAGTGTTGATAGAATCATGCATCCTGTGACCTGAAGGCCGAACAAGATTAACAGCAGGATAATTGGTCATCTTTCATACACTTTTACATGATAAAATAGACAAAAGTAAACTAATTAATGGACAATCATTTATATTTTGAATTCATGTAAGCATGTCTAAAAGAGCATCAATGATACTGCAATGGGTTCTTGCAGCAGCCCCATTGCAACACAGGTTACCTGTTGTGCCTTCATTAAATTTAAGTAAACCATAACAAACATGGAGATCGTCGTTGAAATTTATTGATCATTTCACTTTCCAAGGAATAACTTGGAAATCATTTGGCCAATTTTGTTGAAAACATCATGATTCATTCATATTTCAATAAGTTGGAGAATACCATCACAGTCTGATGAGAAGTTACCACTAAGTCTCCCTTTAGGATGTTTAGAACCCCACATGCTACACCAACATTACTGCATGGAATGGCTCGGAAAGTTCCCAAGCTTTGATCAAATTGCTTGTAAAGAATTTAAGCAGAATTTGGCCTGTCCAAGATTTATGGCAGACTGAAGGGTGCTTTGCACCATTTTCTCAAGGCGTAACCATGATTTGTCCCTGAACCATATACTTTTGGATTTGTCACAGAAATGCTGATTGCTTTTAGATGGATAAAAACACAAGTAGATACTCTTTCAAGTTTAAGAATTTTTCACAGCTTGGAAAAACTATGGTCTTTAAAGCATGGAGGAGACAAGTTTCTTTGTTGCTACAGAGTTTGATTCACCTCGGCAATAGCGGACTATTTTTAAACAAGATCAAATTCAAAGCCAATCCAAAGTTGGCAAGCAAAAGAGAAACAGAAATCGTTGTATGTCCAACAACAATTTGCATATGATACATATGATATCTTAATATGATGGATTTCAAATGTAGATGCAATAAGGATGCAATCAAGTCTTGTCCTGTTTCTTAAGATTTCATGCAGTTTCAGATGACAGCAATTTTTGAAAAGAACAACCAGAAAATAGCGCACAGCTCAGCAAATTCCAGTGCTAAAACCACATCAAGTAACTCAAATGAGGAAAAGACAAATTAAATGCTAGGCTTGAAACCCTCATAAAGGCAGAACTTTCAATTTTAACCCAAAAAAAAAAAAAATGAAAGGCAGAACTTTCAACAGAATAGAGATCTGGACTCTTAAATAACCATGCTATCATCTTGAGATTCAATAATCTTCATCACAGGTGTTGCATTGAAAACCTTATTTCTGCACATATGAATACACCATCGTTCTAATTTCACCTAGGGTTACGTAAGCGGTCCATCTACATCGGTTGGTAGAAGTATTAGACGTGTGGTATGGACTAAGTACTACGCGCAAGAAATACATGTTTGAGAAAAGAATATAAACATATCGTTAACCCCCGCCCCCCAACAAACCCCCCAAATAAATAAATAAATAAATAAATAATATATATATATATATAGATATATAGATAGATAGATAGAGAGATCCACAAAAACCACCAGAAATCACACGCCACGCCGCACCCACCCCGCAATCCCTCTTCCGCAGTCGTCGCAAACTCTCCCTCTTTCGAAAGGGCGAGAGAGTTGATGGCGTCGCCGTGTTTTCGCTGTCTCGCGATCTCTTCCTCCTTTCTGCTTCCCTCCCTTCTCCTTCTCCTTCTTTTTCCAATCGCTTGTTCCATCTACTGCGACGAAGACGACTGCTACGATCTCCTCGGGTACTTCTTTCTTCCGGTTATTCTCGATTATTCTCATATTTTCGAGGTGGATTTTAATCTCTTCCTCCCTTTCCTAGGGTTTCTCAGAATGCTAATGCCTCGGAGATCAAGAAGGCGTACTACAAGCTCTCCCTCAAATAGTACGTATGACGGTTTGGATCGTTTCATTCAAATCTAATCGTTGGCATTCCATTAATAAGTCTTAGTTGTCTATTAATTTCATGTTCTTTTTGCTGATGAAGTCATCCGGATAAAAATCCTGATCCCGAGTCGAGAAAGCTGTTTGTGAAAATTGCAAATGCCTATGAGGTGGGGATCTTTTTCTCTATTCTTCTGCCGAATTTTACAAATTTATCATCTTTAATGGTGTTTACATTGGTGGTAAATAAGACCTATTCTATTTCATGAAATGTGAAAACAAACAGGAATGGTAAGTCCAATGTAGAAAGAATAAGTCCCTGCCATGGCTCTTGATGTTTATGATTATAACCATCCCGAACACATAAGGGCCCAAAGAGAACAATTGAACTATTGACAGTAGTTTATAATAAGCATAGAAAGACATGACGTTGAGACGAAAATTACAATGGAAAACCAACTTCCTAGCTTCATGGGATCGTCGATGGACTTCCTCAGAAAGGTAATAAGGTCACTACTTTTCTTCTTCCTTGGGTCTGCTTCTGTGCAGAGAGGTGGAAAAACAGTTTACTTCAATGATATTTTGTGTGAAGGAATACTTATGTGGTGAAATTCTTGCACTACCTCCAGATTGCTCACATGGCAGCAGCAATCATCACATCTGAAACCAACCTGCCTTTGTTCTTAAACCTGAGATATCCATACTGACTTATGCTCCGGAGTATACTAAAAAATAAGATGGCTTTCAGCCAATCCCTCATAATCCTAGCGAAATAACAGTTTAGAAGATATGAGCCTACAGAGTCATGCTGTTAATCTCATAAGATACACTGAAATACATCCAACTAGTTTCTCCTTACATGATAACTGTAAGGGTCCCAAATGATTCCATTTCCACATTCATTTGCCTTCAACATGCTTATCATTGACTAAAATGATGAAGCTGATTGAAAGAGATATCCACTTTGACCTGCAGATCCCCTCCACGAGTTTTATAAACAATGGATAATAATAGCCCTTGCTTTCCCACTTGCAACTTTACTGCAGCATTTGGATTCAATGCAATTTGAGACCATTGAGAATTGATTAGCCAAAGTTTTGCTACAAATCCCAAAATCCTTCACCTCACCTCCCTCAGAGAATAAAGAACCAAAAACTTCCATTTCTGAGCCTTACCTCTATTCTGCACTTGAATACTTTCCTCTTTATTAATTAAACCCTTCTAGAATCTCGTCACTCTACCATTGGACTTATCCTAAAGAAGTCCATGTTAATCACTTAATACATTTTTCCTGATGCAGTCTTAGGGTTAAGTCTGCAATAAAAGATGTTTCAGATGCCATTCAGAAGTTTTTACTTGGTTTTGAGAAAACTTCCCGGTACTGTCCAGAAATTAATGCAAGGAATAAGGTCCACCTTTTTCTGGTAACTGTATATTTGAGTTTGTAGGGGTCCATCGCACCATTTTGGCTTAAAAAAATGTCTTCATTGCTGTTCTGAAAGTCCTATATGCATTAAACACTTAACATATGGCATAAAATGGCAGAACTATTGACCCACCATGCTAGGTTAGTTCACAGGCAGCAAATGCCTTATAATTGTGAACAAGTGAATTCGAAATCACATGTATAATAAAGATAAAGCAGCAAATACAAGGTTTGTTTCAACAAATATGATAAACAATTTACACAAGATTATAAATAAGAAATTAAAGGAAAGAAGAGGACGAAAAGGTAGAAAGAGAAAAATAGTGGGAGTCACCTTATCCAAGGAGGAAGAAGTCCCTTTTCTTTTTACCCAATTTCCAATACTGACAAATACACAGCATAAGATCCCTTCCATTAAATACTAAAATGTCTATCTTTCCGTTTAATAGAGAAGCTTCCATAAGGTCTAAATTTGTTTTTTATGCTACTGCTCATGCTTAAATAACTGTGAATGGTGATGCTATGGTATTTGTGGGACCATTCTCTAAAGAACGGATGTAGCTTTCATTTTTTTAAATATTCCATGTTATCTCCTCATCCAACAATCTAACATTGTCTAGGATTTTTTAGCCTCAGCTGTGCACGCTCCGAAACCCACTAAAACTAAAAAATATAAATAAATTACTGCAAAACTAAAGGCTAAAAGAAATTCATGAAAAGTCTTATGACACTTACCAGTCCACAGTCCTCTGATGCATTATTTCCTAATTATCTACCCTGCATTTGCTCCTCAAAATATATCAGGCTTACCAACTTCACCAGCAAAGCTAAGTTCATGTCTCTGGTATCAAAATTTCAGTACTGGGTCAGAGCATGATCTGGAATTGACCTGATTTAATTTCAGGTCATTTTTTTTGACCTACACCAGGATTCAGAAGATGCTGCATAGATATTATTTAATCTAATCCTGCAACATTTAGTTTCAGTGTTGAATGGTTAGGAAAATTGAAGTCCATATTCTTTAATTCCCAATGATTATAATTCATTATAATGACAGATTATTATGAATGTTACTTGTGTATTTTTGCAGATCTTGAAAGATGAAGCCACGAGGGAGCAGTATGATTATGCAATTGCACATCCTGAGGAGGTGTCATGCTTTGGTTATTTCTACAGATGAGATTCTACATACAAGTTATTGTTGTAGCCTGTAGCCTTGTGTACACATGTTTAGCGTGTGCGCGGGTGCATCCATACATATGTATTCAGAAAACACACTCCATCCTTTCATGACGTAGCATATGTGCCAGCATTTGGCTCCTTTAGTTATATGATGCTGTAGCCAATGTCACCGTCCTGGGTCTTGAAAGTTGGCATTTCATGCTCATATTTGCTTATCTTTTGTTAATGCCAATTTCCATCTCTGAATCGAATTTTGATCAGCATCGTTATATTTATTCCATCCAATAACTATCATCAGAGTCTATTGATTATTAAAATCTTTGTTTGGTTATGGTATCCATCCATGAGTTCTGCTTAACCTTTCATTTGGTGGTGAATATAGGTTAGAGCTAAGCTTGATGGTTATTTACATGGACTTAAACATAAAATCCTGCTTGTTTTTGTGAGTCCTCTTTTTTTCTTTATTATTTTATTTGACCTTTCCTTTCTCCATCTGCGTTCGTGCATCAGTCATTGAGAATATTTCAGTTGTTTGCTACCAGCATAACAGCCAAACAGATCTGGTTGATCATGTCTGCCCCATTGACATATAAGTTTTCCTGCTGTCTTTTGTCATATGTTGACTACTTTTTCTTCATATTGTAATTATAATTGCATGCAGCAACATTAGCGCCCTAAGATATGAAAGAATAATGCCCTACAAACCAATCGCATATAGGATGCGATAGGGTGTTTATTGTAATTTATCTTCCAGACTTATGTAATTGATATTTATATTAATTAAATAGGTATTTTGATTCATTATATGCTGCATCTTATCGTTTTTAAGATTATAATGAATTCCATAGGTTTGGGCAATGATTTTAGGGCCGTGATGAGATCACACCAGTGAGACCTAATTCCTTGATAGCCCTAATCTAAAACATTTCTATTCGTTGGTATATTGAGTCGAGGATCAATGATATCGATAAGACTGGCATGTCCTATGTATGCTCAGAAATGAGAGTGGTTGATCTCACAACCACTTGTGTGGTGACACTAATATAAGGATATGGGTGCTCATTAGAGAATGAGTTC
>KE505636.1:180702-201468 GCA_000441515.1 Elaeis oleifera | reverse complement strand
ACCCTAACCCTAACCTACCTTACCTACTCTCTCTCTCTCTCTCTCTCTCTCTCTCTCTCTCTCGCCCCTCTTTCTTCCTTGCATCACTCAATGATGCCGTGACCATCTCCCCCATCCTCATGATTCTCCATTCCTAATTCCTTGATCTTTTGAACTCTAGTTCCACCATTTATGGCTGCCACCTTGGGTTACACTTGCCCTATTTTGGCACCACCCTCCACATTCATTTCCAGTCTCTCCTCCATAGCTGCTACTACATGCTGCCTCTGAGAAGATATAGTTGTTTGGCCATAGCAGTGGCAGCGGGTCAACAAGCTTTTCACTGGATGCACTTCTTCACCTCTTTCACAAGATTTAGATCACTCATGATTATCGCCTGCCATTCTATCTCCTCAACCATAAACCAAACCCAATCTCCTCTTTTCTAATGCTTTCTAGTGCTGTCTGAGCCAAAATGAACTGAGCTCAGGCTAGCTTGAGTTTACAATAATGGAGCTTGAGCTGGGCCTTTCCTGGGTGCTGATTGAGTTGAGCTAGACCTCATCTTGTTTATGCCCTTACCTATGTGTGGAGGGCTGATCCTTAGGTGCCAAAACTCTGGACTTTATTCCTAGCATGGCTCTCTTATAAGGGACAAATTGCTGTCTAATTGCATACTGAATGGCCTAAATTATGGAAGCAGATATATCAAGAAGGCTATAAACAGGCTTAATGCACTGTTGCAGACTGAAAAAAGAGAAATAATGGATTAAGCAACTCTGGTTTGATGTTTAACTTATAGAAAGGTGAGAAATAAATTATATTCATAAGCAACATGTTCCTATCTTTTTGAGGTCAACATTATGAATCCATCTCCGCACAAAGAAAGAGGAGCTAAAGAAAGGAAATGATTGAAGAAAAATATCACAGAAAATGGAAATAAAATGAAGAAAAAGTGTTTATATAGATCAAATAGCAGATAAAGTGTAAATGAAAGAGATCCAAACCCAAATTAACAAAAAACATGTTCAGGTTGGACCAGATTGGATTATTTGCAGCAAGCCACCAAAAATGAATGAAGGAACTTTGTATGCATACACAAGGATGCACATACTGAGAGAGAGAGGAGATTGCAAATATTGCCACAGAATGCAAAGGAAAAAGAAACCTAATTAGTGGGTAATATTCATATGGTGGACAATCTTGAAATGATAACAAAAATATAAACTTAAAGTCCTGGACAAGAGGAAAAACACAACCAACAAGGTTCCTAATCTTAGAAGCTTCAAGTAATTGAATGATGTAGAACAGAAGAAGAAAGAGATAGAGAGAGATGAAGAAGAAGAAGAGGACAGAGAAGAGAAGAAGGGAGAGAAGAAGGCAGAGGGAGAAGATAACACAATATTCCGTGAATTCTCAATAATGCACACCATCCTCTTAATAACATAGCAATAAGTTTATATAGGCATGCTAAAAACCTGATAAGGTAAATCCTAGAGTCCACATAAAACTAAAATTCTAGAGTCCAAATAAAATTCTAGAATGTAAATAAACATAAAATTTTCCAATTTCTATATTTGCTCGTCACTTAAGTGCGCCCAAATTCCTTATTAATGGATGGTCTTCTGTTGTTGAACCATTGGATTGTTGAGATATTCCACAAATTTCTAAAACTAACCTAAAGTTCTCATGCATTTGTTCTGGACTCCCAAGCATGGACCTGAGCTCTGATGCAATGCTAACTTCAGAAGCTAGTGTCTAGAATGTATAGCATTCCCACTGGGGCATTAAGCCAATTATGCTAATACAAAATATTGTTGTCACCAATAGTGGGAGATTACAGAACAGAAATGACATTAGATGATATGAAGGATGCATCAAGGGAAAAGATATTTTGTCCACACAAACTATAGTTTTCGGTTAATGAGTTATCTTCAATGCCGTGTGCTTTTAAGGGATTCATATGGAATAACTATACCTTAACTTTTCTTAATGTTCTGGTTTTGATTGATAACAACAAAATGAAGATACATGATAATTTGCTTTGTGTCAGTGGTTATTCATTCCAGTATGCTTGTTGCAGGCTGTAAGCATGGTGAAAAAGACGCCAGCTTACAAAATAGGTTAAAGGCACTGGAGCTTGAACGCACTGGGGGAGTAACAAGTAAGAAGAAGGGTCAAAAACACTTGGACAAGTAAGAATATGTCTATGACTTCCCTGAGAGAATTAAAGATCTTATGGTTGCTGACAGTGTTTACTATAAGTTATTTTGCCATGATTTTAACATAATTTATCTGCATAATATTATGCAACATTGTTTTCATAGTTGAAAGAAATGCAGAAAATCCAAACGTACAAATGAAGTTCTGCATGTCATGTCTTAATGGAAATAGACGCTCATTGCCAGTTCCAGGTGTGAAAGCTGGAATCCTGCTGAACTTTGCTTCAAGATTTAAGTGCCAATGCTGGTGGGTATGGATGGCGGCTGGCACAGCAGGTGCCATGTCATTGGAATAAAAAGAACAGATAAAAGGATTCAATACCTTTCTTAATTAAAAATTAGAAAATGAATTAATGGTTGGCTTGCCACTGATGCTGCTTGCCAATTCTAGACTGGCAAATATGTGCTTGCTGGCATGGGCCAACCTGATTTGCCACTTAAACCTTGTCTGGCTCTGCCCTAATGTAGATTACACTGTTGGAAGACTTTGCATATGAAAGAATAGTTGAATGGTGTTGTGCTTTAATCCTGCATCGTGAATTGCAAATTTGCATTTTCAGATGCATATACGATACATCAAATAGTTTTCATTATAGTTTACTTCAGTTTTCTATTACAAACTGATTTCCAAAACATTTTTGAGTTGTTGGGCAGATCTATTAGCTGGGAAAATATAATAGATAAATCTCAAAATGTAGCTTGGAACTTTTCCATATTTTCTTGATTGTGCCATGTTATCCATAAGTTTCTGATATGTGCCAATTATCTCACTGATATATATTGGTCATGTATTAGGCTTTCCTCACTGCTGCTGAAATATAAGTTTTCATGTCACCAGTTAATTCTTGAATTGCAGTGCATTTGAGTGAATGTTTTTGCACCGCTACCTTAATGAAATGCACTCCCCACTCGAGCATAAAAATGCACTGAAGTGTATGGCCTGGTCATCCAAGTCAGTCTTGATTAGAAATGCATAGGTTGCTACACTGTACCACCTGTGTTGGTGCCAATATGGTTGGATTGGACGTATCAAGAAGACAAATTGGAATGCCTGACTCATGATCTTTCCTGTGGTTCAAAGCGCAAGTCTGGACTAGGCTGATTTTGATTGACATGACAAAGATTCTAAGTAAAATGCTTATCAGGTTACTGTCATGTTTCATACACTGTAGCTGGACCATGCTTAGGCGTATTGAACAAGGTCAGGATGGCATCCCTCCTGATTCTGGGCATGAAGAGTTATATTCAATGGTGTAAAATGTTTGCCTGTTCGTAGCTTGGTCAATAGGTTAATCCTTGCTAACATTTGATTTATCAATTGAGAATCATCCCAAACCCAGGAATATCGTCTATGCGCATATTTCAGAAATTATAATCCATATTTAAAACATTATAAGCTGGATTTTTGCGTTAATTAGCAGTCTTATCAAAACTCAATTACCTAGTATTTGATATTTTAGCAAATTTAGTGTTTTATGTGATATGAAATGGTAATTTTATGTTCTCTAGGTTCCTTGTACATGTATCCACTATAGACATGAGATGACTCTAGGAATTTCTAATTAATAAGTGCTTGCATAGGGTTGGGGATGTGTTCTATGTCTGTTGCCTATAAAGAGAGGTTTAAGGAGTTGAGGCAATCTGTTGTGGTGGATGAAATTGTTTTCTTTTTTAATTTGTTCTCTCTCCTACTTCTTGTTCTCTCATCATCCCTTGGTGGATTCCTTGAGGGTGGCAAGTGCATCTTGATGTTTGCCCTTATGTTATCTCCTATTTTCCAATAATCCATGTCATACACAGACTTGCACTAAGATATTAAGGTTTTTTTTTGAATGTATGCATTTGACCCATGTGGGCTGTTTTTGAATTATATTCGAATGAAAATAACAGATCAAGAGAGAAACCTTCGACACTACCTATTATTGGCTAATATATCCAAATAGAAGTTGCCCGAAGAACTCTGACTCTGCTCCTGTTCAAATTATATGAGCTAGGGATCATTATTACCATTGTTTTGTTTCACATCTCTTATACATTTTTTTAGCTTGCTGCTATAACCTTAATGCTACCATGGTTATACAGCATTTTTGGAAAGTGAGGATTGAATCTTTATGATGCTGACTTGAGATCACCAGCCTTCAGACATACATGTACATGAGGCAAATTCTTGCCTCAAATTAGAACTAAAAACGCAAAGAACTGAAAGATAGCAGTTTCTTAATATTATTTCTGCAGAAACTGGTTTTGCAGCATCTCCTCTATTCTTTTATCACTTTAAAAATGACTAGTATAACTCTAAGAACCATATAAATACACTTTCACAACAGATTGCCTGATTCTCGAGCATCTCCTCTTATCCTTCATATAGAACCATCCATAGAAAGTGACTGAAAGGTACAGTCTTCATGACTTAAAACCTTTGCTGACTGCACCTTCACCTAAAATGGGACATATAAATATAATCTTAGTTAAAAATAAAATCCAGAAGCCTACTAAAAGCTGCCCTTAAAATCAGTACAATATTTACAAAAAAGAATAAAATATGTAACCGAAGAGTTAAATAAATGAGCCCTCAAGATGTAATAAAACAACTGAGTGGTTGAAAATGAAACCACGAGTTAAAAAAAAAAGAACCCTTAAACATAACAAACAACTGATTAATTGAAAATGGAACACGGAACAAGAATAATCTAAAGTGAAAATAATGTAGGATATATCTTTGTCACTGCTATTCTGGCTTTGATCAGAGGTTAGTTAATATGAAATGGAAGGCATTATACAAGTTTCAGATTGTTATGTAACCTCATATAATGCTGATCATGATAATAATTTCCTAATCCAATATATCCTAAATTAGGACTTTTTGGACTCTAATATTAACAATATAACTTCAAGACTACTCCAAAAAAGGCTATAAAGTTAGCACAAAATTCACAAGAAATTGAAGTAATATTCCCCAAACCCAATAAAAGATATCTCCTTTGTCAGATATGTGGTCTTGCATTCTAAAACTTGAGAAACAAGAAATCATTTGCTTAACAAGGTATGCCCTTCATCATCTTTGACTAGAAATAGTTGCCAACCAATGAATCCAAGGTCTTGTGACACCTAGAGTGACCCTCATATTGCTAAAACATTAAGTCTTCTTTATTTTTTCTTTGTAATATGCTACACTTCATTAGTACATGATTGTTCTTTCATTTGGGAAGCATGTCCATGAGGCAGGGTGCCAAAAAAAGCTGCTAACCATAACTGCAATTTCATGTGTAACTGGCTTGATTTGTATTAAACATCAGCTTGAAGCATCAGTATGCCACCTCACATATTAAAAGGTGTCTATTATCTTGATGGTATGCAAATGCATCCTTTTCTAGAAGAACCTATCCTCTTGCCTCACTGATCTTTTCAGTCTAGAATGTGAAGAAAGAGGAGGTTTGGTTACAACAGATGTAGTTCCACAGAACCATAGAAAATGCAACAGAAGGAAAAAATAAACAAGCAATAGATAACAATATTAAGGATAAGAAAGCCCTAGTCATGCTACAGCAATATAAGAGGAGAAGAGAGAAACAATAAAGTAAAAAATATTGTTGTGCCTTCTATCTGTGATATTTTCAATCCGATAAGATGATCCATCTGAAAAAAAACCTAACAGGGGATGTATAGAGGTTGCATCCAAGGAACCAGAAGGATCTATTCTTGGTCACTGTTTTGTTCTAACACAAGTGTAGCTGGGAGCAGCTAACTCAAAAAAATCCAATGGAAATTAAAAACTAGGACTGGAATAAATAACAGAGTACAACACAGATTGAATTTTGTTGACTATTGCTAACTTTCCAGTCTATTGATGCCTGCAATATCTGAAGATTCCACATTTTCAGCTGTTTTGTAGTTATGTGTCTGCAGTGCATCAATATTCTTGGGTAGGATTATCCTGTTAAACTGGGTCTTTCCATTTGGTGACTGCAAGCATTGTTTTCCCATTTTTTAGGTATATTCCCTGGGACTATATGTGTTGCTTAGGAGCATTTCATCCCCATTTAAAATATAATTTTCTTAAAATGAGTGGACTATAGATCGAATGCAAGAATCTAACTTAAATATGCTTAAATTTAATATATAAATAATTAAGAAATCAGTTCCTTTTTTTTGTGGGGATTAATGTTGTGTTACATTTTCCTCTAAGAGATAAGAACAGATTTTTATATACTAAATTCATTATTTAAAATAAAAAACATATTCATCATAACAAACTCTGCTGATTTTGAATAACATAACTCACAAGATATTCACTACATTTAAAAGATTTATGTTGTATGGTGTCTTTACCTGGATGTCAGTACCTGAATTGTATTCTCATTTGTGCTAGAAATGGCTAAAATTTTAATAGCTGCTGTTTACCTGTTATGATTGCATGATTAGTGCATTTGTCAGTATGCCTTAGAAAACCTGGCAACCTAGTTTTGTAGAATTGTAAGTGAGGAGAAGTCAATCAAAAAAATAAGAAATGTATAAGTTCCATAATCATGTTGATTTGACAATTGGCTCTTTGTTGTAACCTAGTCATCTAAATATTAATGCCAGGAAAGTGGAAGAAGAGCTTAGCAATGAACTCAAATTGCAGATCCATGGAGCTGAGAAACCAACCATATGGAAACTTTTTGGTGTCCAATTTGCTCTTCTACCTTACACTCTAGGCAAGGTAAATCCATCATTTATATAAAATTAGTCATCAAGAAAGATGAATTTTTTTGCTATATTATCTTTTCACATCCACTGTCCAGTCTACCTTACTTTTTGCTATTTATGTTATGCAGAAATTGTTCTACTGAGTACATTAGAAATATTGTTATTTTTATTATGCAGGTACTATTATGGAATTCCTGTTGGCTTTGGAGATATCATATAAAGAAATCTCCTTACTCGTGGGATGATGCTTGTTACTTGACACGGACTAGCCTCAAAGCACCTCCTGATGCATGGCGAAATATGGGTAATTTATTAGCTATTCATTCTTTGAATTTTATATAAGGTTGATATGTTATGCTTTTTTTCAATGGAACATGCCCTAAGTTAACCCATCATCCCTTCTTAATTTGAGAAATAGCAATTGATCATGATGAGGATAGCTTAAAGTCACGATAGAGAAGGATGAAATGAACTAGTGCCTATAAGATTGATGAGCTTTTCAGGTAGATAATCGAGAGACCAAAAAGGTTATAATGATAAATGAAATACTTCTAAAAGAGCTTAGTTGTAGTAGAATACTGGATAGAATACTTTAAAGTGTTCTGCATTGCAACCTTGGGTTTAGTATGAGTGGTTTGAAAATGATTAGTTATATTATGATCTATAATCCATCAAATTAGGTTTACCCACTTTGTATAAGCTGTACATATAGATCATTCCAGTGTGCACAAAATTAATGCCATAGACAAAAGAAAGCTTGTTAATAAAAGTTATGGTTAGTGAAGAAGACTTCTTAGTAAGTTGTGGTTGCATTTAATTCCTAACTGAGGCTTATTATTGGCCTTAAATACTAAATATCAACATGTGGTTTCTGAACTAGTATTCTTAATTTTGATGATCCATTATGGATGAGTTAAGTTTCAAGCAAAGTTACTACTAACAAATTTTAAGCAAAAATCCTATCTTTATAGTGACCCAGGACCTCACCAAAAGGATAGCTTGAAGGTGTTATTTGGATTGCTTAGCTTTGTATATGTACCCAAGATCTTCCCAGCGGATAACCAATGTAGAACTAAACACACGCTTGCACAGACCTCACAAACTCCCCTGTTTAAGCTATGGCATGCTCGTGAGGTCAAGGGTCAAAATCCAATCAAATCCACTTATTAATACTACGGTCAGCCTATGGTCAGCCCCTAAGAGGACTGTGTTGCAGTATTTGCTAGTCTACATGGGTCCTAGTCTGGGTCCACTTTGATATTGTTTGTATCGACCTAGGGCCTCACCTAAAAGGCTAGAAGAAGTTTTTTTTTTATATATTTTTTTGAAGGTTCCTTGATCCTATATAAGTATTCAAGATCTTTCCAATGCATATATGGGACTAAACATGCATGCACGGGTCTGCACACACAAGTACAAATAGTGAGCCATTTGAAATGGGATTTGCACCATTAATGATTGACAACATTTAAAATTTTATATTGGAGGTTGCCGAGTTGACCATCCTCATTGTTAGTCATGATCGAGGCAATTTAGAATACACATGGTCTGAATTTTCAAATGATTTGAATGCTTCAAGCTAATTAAATTATCATATTCTGGGATTAATAGTTTTCATTTGTCAGCACTTGAAGGCATAGAATGGATCATATTCCAAATGTCGTTAATCATAATTAATATTGTTGATTTGAATATCTAATGCATGTATTTGCATTGGTCGAATTGAACAAGAGCTGAGCTTGAATCACATTTGAAACAACTTAATGCAAACTCCTATTGCAGGAAAATACCAGAGATAATATTTGCGATATTAATAAATCAAAAGTGGCACATAGAATCAGGTAGATTTCAAAAAGATATGGTTTGCCATATTAGAATTCACATCGCTGATCATGATCTACATGAAAAGACTTGCATGGACCATATTTAGCAGGGTTGTATGGTTCTTATTCTAGTTGTTGTCTTTTGCTAATGCCACAGAAACATAATTATTTTTGTCCACACCATCTATGTAAAACTTATCAATTTTTGCCATAGAGGCATTGTTTTATAAAATCTGGATTCTGGGTTTATAATTTAAGATCATGTTTTATCAATTAGATTGTGCACTATGTTTCTTATACTGATAACAATTGGTCCCAAATGCAATTACAGTGTATCTATATGGACTATAGGCTCTTTTAAGAGGGTAGAGTAGCACCTTGTAAATAAAGGTTAAGTTTCTAATCCTTGTAAAAGATTAAGCTTAAGTTTCTAATCCTAGGTTACCATCTGGTAAATAAATGAAACATGTACTTGTAAATAAAAGATTAGAACTCTGGATAGCATCAAAATTCCATGTAAATAAATATGGGCAGTTTGACTATTCGAGGCTATTTATTTTATTAGTTTGATCTTAAAATTGCACAAATAAACAAGTTGTTACATAATTATGTTGTTTTTTAGTGGAAATGGCAATTTTAATATCAACTAGGTCCCTTATGTCAACTGTATGATTCTGATTCGCCCCATGTGGCGTGCTGTATCGACCTGTATCAACTTGCGATAATCATCCAGTTTGGTGAATCATGAACAGATACATAGGGCATTTCACATCTCATACTAGTACATGAATAATATGGGGATATACCCAAGATTTCAGATTTTCAATATGAATGCATTGACTTCAAAAGAAATGCCTAAAGCTAAGATAACTGAATATTAAAACATCGAAAGAACTTAGCAATCTTATAGCTTCTCAAACTACATTTTCTCCTTTTCATCTAATGGAAGTTTGTGTTTAGAAAACAAAGCAAAAGAGAAGAAAGCATGAGGATCGCAATATGATAATACTTAAAAGTTTGGAGAACACCTTCTGTAAATAGTAGACCACTGGACCTCTTCATTTCTTTATTTTTTTCATATTCTTTTCTTACTGTGTTGTCAACCTAGTAGGGGCAAGTTTGGGAAGCCCAATAGAGTGAGAGAACTTTGTGAGAAAGAGTTGAGGAATGTGCTTGAGGTTGTTCCTGTCAGCTATTGAACCTTAAATGGAAAATTTGGGATAGCCATGAATTGCAGCACCTCACTTTATTCTTATCCATGAGAGGACCATACCTCACATATACTTGGTAGAGATGAAGAATTTCTTATGTAATGAAAATAGAAATCCTTCTAGGACACAGCCCTTCTTAGTTAATAGGGATACAACTCAAGGAACTAAGCAGATTGTGCTTAAAAGGCAGTCAGTTATGAACTAACAGAGGTTTAAGGGAAGGTTGGGAGGCCACTCCAAGATTTACATGGACCAGTGCTGTTTATAGGTGTAATATAACAAAGAATGTACACTTTTGGGGAAGCCATGGCTTGTAATGGCCCTTCTTGCATCCTCCTCATAAAGTTTAACCTTCAATTTTACGGGGATGAAGGGTCTTCTATTGGATTGACAGATTTATTTTATTTAACTCTGCACATCATCTGATGCTATTTCATTTGTTCAGCTTGTAGTAGAGCATTATTGTGTATATCTTTTGATTAGGGCTGCCAGACTATTTGCTTCTTGCAGTACATGTGTGGTATGTGTTGCACCATCACCTCCTAATATATCTCAGAGGATGAATTAGGAACTAACATTCCAAATATTTACAGAACACTGTTATGTATCTCATCGACTGAAATATCTGAGGGTTATGATGTAGACAAGTGAATTGACTGTATTTCTTTCCCCTTTTATATGTTCCTGCTTATGTAATGATATTACGCTTGGTAAATCTGCTAGTTGCCTATATGTTTGTCACTCCTTGTCTCCTACCATAATGACTGCTATGTTGTGCTTTAGATGAATCGATGAAGAGTAATCTTGTCCAGAAACGCTTGTGGGAGAAAGTAATATGGAGAGCTATCTAGCAGAGATGAGAAAAGAATCAAAACGTCGAAGATAGTAGGTTTTTGCCTTCTTAGATCAAATGTCAGTTATTCCAAGTTTTCGCTTATATTTAGAGCTATCTAGAAGGGAAATATGTGAGTTGGTTATACCAGAGGATATGGAACTGCACATTCAGTTTGTATTTTCAGCAACCAAAATGTCATTCATACTCATCAATGGCAGATTTTTAAACTTGACCTATGGTCAATAACATGTTCATGTCCTTTTTCCACGATATGTTGTTCGAAGTTTTCACTTATATTTAGAACTATCTAGAAATGGAAATGTTGTAATTGGTTATACCGGAGGATATGATACTGCATAGTCAGTTTGTATTTTCAGCAACCAAGATTTCATTTGTATTTATCAATTCACATTTTTGAAACGTGACATAGTCCATAGCATGTTCATGTCCTTTTTTTTCCCTATCTTTTCATCGGCAATCGTGTATGTATGTATTTTTATCATTGATAAAAGGCCTTCTCAGATCCTCATTTGTGCTGGAGATGGATGCGTTCTCGCATTTTGGCAATATAGGGACTTCACGTTTGACTGTTTGAGGCCTTCTGGTCTTGCTTTTTCAATTCAGTTTGCAAGCATTAAACTAAAATATTGAAGGACATAACTAGATACTAAAATGTCATACAAATGGGAGTGGCTTGGCTGTCTCCATTCAGACAAGATACAGCTATTAGAGCTGATATGCTTGACTTCCATTCCCAGGTATGTTGGGACTCTAAGGCCATGTTAAGTGGGGCCATGAACTATCAACTCCAATTTTAATTCGCCTCATGTGATTGGTTGGTCATGGAAGTTGCCAAAGGCAATCTGATATGTTTGTTCTCCATACTCAAAAATGATGAATATGTCTGAATGGAGACATCTTATCCCCTTTTCTTGAAACACCAGCTCTCAACCTGAAGAGGCTAGCAGTGTACTATATACAAGATCACTCGGTCATAAATGGATAAGTTGTAAAGATCTAGTGAAAACTTTCCTCCAACTCTGTCTGTTATTGTCAAGCTTGTACGAGATGCTTGTTTAGGCAACCTTTGCACAGGGAAAATGCCAGTTAAAGAGCAGTTCCAACTTGAAAACTGGGAAAAAAACTTGAGGCTTTTGACTAGATCTATTGGTGGGAACATTTGCTGGATGGCTGGATACAAGGTTATATTGGACTTATAAGTATCCAATGAACATAAATATCATTTTTATATTAATCTGTATTTAGAAGAGTAATCCAGTTTTAGTCCAAAAGAGAGTTTCACTAGCACTAACATAGATAAATTTTTATATGAGAACACATACATTGTATTTATTTTATATCAAGTTAAATTTCCATACACTTAATTATCTAGAAGGGAGACCGGATAAGGGAACATGACCAAGTTTCTGTCATGGCTAATTAAGTTCCAGATATTTATGAAGATGTCATTTCATGACATAATAAATAACAGTGTAATTTTCTTTTATTTTCCAATTTCATTGTTTATTACTTCCAAAAATCTCGTTAGATGAGTTAGAAATCCAATAAAACTTAGGACCAGTTTTACTATTTGTTGATATCATCTCTTTATTTCCTTTTAGGCAAACTATTTTACTATTTGTTGATATCATCTCTTAATTTCTTTTAGGTGAACTATATTCTACGGAAATTAAAAAGGTCTATTGTTTGCAAGAATTTGCTCCCGTAATATTTCCTTATGGTACTTGATTCTCATTAATTAAACAATTTAATCAATAAAATCTCTTTCGAGACAGTTACCAATTCCTGTGTGGTAAGAAACTATTCAAAAGCATGTGGTGCAAGTTTGCAATTTAGGAAGAGATATTGGTGGGAGGTTAAAATTCTTCTACCAAGGCTTTGTAAAGACCCGAGATGCAAGATTGAACATCCTATAAAAAAGAAGGTGCAGGAACTTCTAGTTAACCGTAGCTTTAGATTATTAGAATATCTTTACTTTTCTTGCCATTATGTTCCATCTTCCAGTTCATTCTTTACTTCTTGATTTAATTGTATGCATCTAGTTTTGCTTCTAATTTCTTTAAAATGTGGTACTTTGATCTAATGTAGGCTTAGGACTCCCATACCGATACTAAACCCCTCTTGGTGGTACCTATATAGTTTATTAAATAATGATTATTGTTTACACTTTTTGAATCTATCTGCATTAAATATCAACCATGCATTTAACATTCTATATCCTACTTCATAAATATAAATCCTTTAATAATAGTGAATAAAATAAGTGAAAGAAGTCTTTACTGATAAATCTTTATTAACTTGTTCCTAAATTTATGATGTTTATAATATTTATCTCTCCAGTGTTATTTTCTAACTTTCTTCTAAAAAATACACATACTACATATAACTCGCTAAATAATTTTTGTGCTTTAACAAACTTATTTTTTTTGAGCAACTTTTTATGTTTTGCTTTCTTCAATATTAGCAAAAATAAGGTCCTCATTAATAATTTTTATTATTTTCTCTAAATTTTTATCAATTTTCATTATTTCTTTTAAATTTTATAATATTTTTTATGTTTATCTTATTAAATTTATTTATAAGAAATACAAATAGAGCCTTTCTTTTCACCCTTTTCATATTAAGCATTCATCATACAATTGTCAAATCTTTCAAATTCTCCTTCAACTAAACCTCATCAACCATTTTTCAGTATTTTCTCTAATTTTTATAATATTTCTAATGTTTACCCTACTAAATTTATTTGTAAGAAATACAAATAGAGCCTTCCTTTTCACTCTTTTCATATTAAGCATTCATCGTACAGTTATCAAATCTTTCAAATTCTCCTTTTTCAACTGATCTTTTAGTAATATTAGAAAAATTAGTTTTAAAAATCTTCACTAAAATTATTTACTTACCCTTCTTTATTGAACTTATATTATTTATGATTTTTATATCTCTTTAAAGTTGAACGGAACCTATATAGAATCATGAACTTTGTAATTCTTTTATAGCTACTAATGTCTATAACATAAAATACTTATAGAAGACTAGGTTTTACAATAGATTTTTAACAAAAGGAGATTTTTAAATTATCTATTTATTGTACTTTCTGAGCCATTATTAGCTATTGGATAGTATATAATAGTCTACATTAACAAAGTGAAATACAAAAAAAAAAAAAAAACTACAAGGTAATAGTACTTATTCATATAATAAGTATATTACATAATTTTTATATATGTACACATGTATACGTATGTATGTATGTGTGTGTGTATTTATTTATTTATCTATGCATTATATTTGTTCATGTTATCATCAAATATATGTAACATTACGAATTCATTACATCAACATGTATAAATATGTATGCAAATACATGCACATATTAATAAATATAGATGCATTTATACATATATGTATATATGTATGTATGTATGTGTATATGTATACATAAGGATGCATAATATGCACAGGCATACATACACCAAAATGCATATAATACTAAATAGATGTATACATATACATACATTTGGATATATATACACTTTTGACAATGAAAATAACACAAACAAAATCAATACAAAACCTAGATATAAAGTACAGTAAACATTTCCAATCATGCTTTGCTAGAGTGAATCATCCCACCTTATTCATATATATTCATATCAATCCAAACTCAGACAATGATAATAAAAGTAAACTTATAATTATTGATTCAATAAAAATAGTTCACTAATGACTGATGAGGATGGTAACATAAAATCCAAATCAATATTTAGTCAAAAGCAAAACTAAGCAAATGTCATCTAGGGTCCTATATTCCTCATTGCTCGGTCTCATACCCTACATACTCTTCTGGATCTAAAAAAGAAAAAGAGTGAGCTTTATAAGCTCAGTAAGTTTTTAATATCTTTGAGGAATCAAGCACAAATTAAATTATTTTTAAAATATAATAATTTGATAAAATAAGATATATGAGTCAATATAATTAATTTTCAAAACATGTCATGTGTAATAGTAAAATATAAAACCCTCTCTCAATCTTTGGTAATTGTGGCCATGATCAATCCCATGACAAGACTCAAAAGAGATTAATTCTTGAACATAAAACATGCGATCTATCAGTGTATACCAGTGATTAGTCCCTCTGACTAGGTCCAGAAGAAAATTAACTCTGATTCATATGGCCATCATTAGTCATCTGACAGAGCAAAGAGACTAGTCCTAAAAATGAATAAGCGATACATCAGCATTTGCCAGCAATTAGCTTCGACTAGCTAAGCTCAGAAGGACTAGCTTTATCAACGATTAGCCCCAATTGACTAGGCCCAGAATAAACTAGTTCTAATATGTGGCTAGGGGTGCAATCGAGCCGAGCCGAGTCAAATAGCTAGAAGCTCGACTCAACTCGAGCTCGACTCAGCTCAAAACTCGAGCTCGAAACTCGGCTCGAGATCGACCGAGCCTTAGTATTCTAAGCTCGAGCTCAGCTCGATGAAATAAGCAAAACTTGAGATTGACTCGACTGCACTTGAATATCAATCGAACCATATTTGAGCTCAAATTTGATCTCAAAATCGAGCCTTAATCTACTAATAATAATATTAATATATATATTATAAATAAAAATTATTATTATAATACATAAAAATTTGAGTAAGCTCGTGAGCTTTCGAATCGAGTATCTTACTACTTGTACTCAACTCGAAAAATTATTCAAGCTACTCGAGCTCGATGATAATCGAATTGAGTCGAGCTTGAACTTGAATCGACCTCAAATAGCTTGCAAGCGGCTTGACTCGTTTGCACTCCTATATATGGCCAACAATTAGTTCCGTTGGCTAGACTCAGATCATAGTCTAACTAAAAAAAATTTTCTCATAATTTTATAATAATTAATAAACTTATTTCATAATATTTTAAATAGATTTTATATTTATTTTGAAATAAGAAAACAATCTCTATTCAAAGGCTCATGCAAGCGCAATATCATGCAATATAGAAGAATTATCTTATTAAAATTTTATAATTATGCCAGGATAATATTATGCTTGGTTCATAATCTTGAATTTCATTTTATGTATAACATACATACTTTTCCAACTTTCAATTTTCTAAATATTTTAATAATTTTTATAAATTCTAATTTGGAAATATATGAAATACATTAATAAAAATCCTAAAGATAAATGGAACCTACCATCGAGTAGATCCAAAATTTATGATCTTTGACTAAATTTTGACTCATAGCTCAATCTCTAGATCTGGTGCTCTTTCGGTATTGAAGGCTTTGACACAAGCAAGTCATAATTTTTATTAGCCTTCGGTTTGAGGAAATTAAGGTGAATAGAGAGAGACTTTCAGTCTAACCTCAGTCTAGGCCTAATTATGGGTCCGATCTATATGGTCTAAGCTAGTCATCGAGAGATCAATTTAGACCTAATCGAATTGGATCTTGATCAAAGTTTCTCTGCCTCTCTTTATCTCTTTCTTTCTCTCCCATGTCGCAACAAGGGTTCTCCCCATAGCATAGAGGAATCGAGAGGAGAGGGGGGCGCGACCATGGTGGTCAGGCAATGGTGGCATGGTCGGAGTAGCCGGATGGTAGTGGCATGGCCGAGGTGGCCAACGGCTCAATCACACATAGTGATGCCGATAGAGGTAGGGAGGAAAGGGGTGTTATCCCTTTCTGTCTTGGTGGTAGCATCCAGGGCCAAAAAGAAGATAAGGGGAGGAAGAGGGCTTACCGGAGGTGCCAGTGGCGGTATGTTTCGGCCGGCAGTGCTTGATTCTAATGAGAAAAGATTGATCAATCTCGGAATAGGAGAAGAAAAAATAGAGGAATTGATGGCTTTTGAGGAGAAATGAGATTTAGAGGATGGCGATGTTTGGCTATATTGGCTTAGTGGCTATCTAAGGTGAAGGAGGGAGAGGAGGTGGAGAGGTGTTTGATGGTGGATTCAACCAAGGGGTGGGTTGTATAAAGGGAATTTGGGAGAGGATCGGCTCTATTCAAAGGCGGATAAATCAAATCGTTCACCGATGCAACCACCCCAAACAGTCTTTGGAGGTTCCTGACCAGCTCACAACATCTATTTCGGCGCTATATCTCCTCCAAAATACAGGATCAAGCAAGGAAAAGATTTTTCTGTTCAAAACAAATTTTTTTTGAAAATTTGAATTGAAGTCGGCAAAGCATGTCGACTTCAACCCGATGCAGGCTCAATTGGGCCGAGCTTCATACAACTAATCATATTCTTCTTTGAGTTTGAAGAGCAATAGTCTTTATATAACAGATCCCTGTGATCCATTAGAGAGGAAATGCTCTGGTTCCTAACATGTGCACTAAGGGAAAGACACTTTGTACGTGTTCTTTGAGCAGAAGATGAGAAATTTATTTATTAGTAAAATTTATTTATTTTTCTGTCCAAATTTATCCTTCCCAATGTTATTCTTTTTGTAATTATTTTATATTAAATCGGTGCTTGTTTGTGGTGATCCTGAGTCGGTTAATCTTATTCAATCTTATTTTGCAAATAATTATATGCCATTCTACATATCATGTACAAATTTTGGTGCGGCATTGACCTGATCATAAACATTTAGGAATTACATGCGGCTCTAAGTTGGTCCAGTTAGTTTCTGGTTTTGGAACCATGCATCCAAGGTTCGTACTAAGGCCCTACAAGTATGGATTTTTGGACTTCGCATCAAACACGGTCTATTAGAATTTTGATGATGCTGTCGTTGGATTTGACTCCTAATATATGATCTAATTATCATTTAATCAAGTTTAACTTATTAGATCAACCATATATATTGAATCAATTACAGTAAATTTAATTAATTAAAAATTTATTTCTAATCAGATGTGGACTGGAAGTCAACTTTAATTAGAATTAATTTTTGATGGGATAAGATAGAGCTATCAAAATGGACCGGCCTAGACCTAGCCCACATGGGCTATGATTATGTGGGCCGAATCGGGCTGGGCACAGCCCACTTGTTAAAATGGGCCGAAAAAACCTAGCCCGACACTAACCCATGTGGGCTGTGGGTTAGGCCGGGCCAGCCCACTTTTTTTTTCTTTCTAGGATCGGGCCAACCCATTCTGGAGTCACTTTCATAGCTTTCTTCCTTATTTTGGAGTCACTATGAAAAAAATTAAAACTCAACATTCAACGAGTAATAAGAAGTCAAGCGGGCCAAGCGGCAAATAGCCAATACTCAATAAGAATAAGTGTCAAGGACTTAACTCAAGTGATCGTCTACTCGCCTGATCGAGTATGGGCTGACCCACGGGCTGATCCGATCCTAACCCGATTCAACCCATGGACTATAGGGGCCGGGCCAAAAAGTCCACTTTCACAAATGGGCCAAAATTTCTCAACCTGACCCGTCCCATTTTTAGGACCAAATGGACTGGCCCATGGGCCCTAGCACATTTTGATAGCTCTAGGATAAGACAAGTGTACGTATAAATATAGAGATGGCCTGGTCTTTTTCTCCAACTTTTAGAAAAGTGTAAGCGATTCTCATCAATCCTCCATGTTAAGGTGGATGGTGAGGAGAAAGAAAATCAGACGCCTCACAAGAGAAGACCAGACTCCTGCGGGCTACGTGATCATCATATTGGATAAATGATGACACAAGGTATGATTTATTTACGATTTTGATTTTTAATATGAACATAGGAGCACGATCCAGATATAACAGAATAAAATTATCTAACATGTGGTATCAGAGTCTCGGTTTTATACTTCATATTTATATTAAAAATTTCGATAAATTTTTGGCTTATTTTTGAAATATTAAAATCATATTTTTTATATTTTCTGAAATAAATCAAGCTTAGAAAATTAAATCATCATTTTCTTATTTTTTAAAAATAAAATAAAAAGGAATGGGCTTTGGGGTCAATCGAGTAGGCCAACCCTCGTCAGATGGGGTAGCAACCACAGCTGCTGCCATGCTGATGGTGGATCGTTGCGGGGGGGTCGCTACTGCTTGCCAGCGATGGTGGTGAGGATCCACGGTCGCTTGCAGTGTTCTGGTGCAGCCGCAAAAATCATGGCTTTTGTCTCTTTGGAGGGAGGCAGCAGGTCTTCTACTGCCACTCCGACGATGATGGCAATCCGCCGCCCTCCCTGCTATTTCCTCAGATGGTCGAGGTGGATGGAGGCGACTGTTCGGTTGCCCATGCATCATGGAGAAACCCTAGGGTTTCTCTTGATAGGGGTGGAGTGTTTTTGGGTATCGGATTCAGATCCAAACCGATCCAAATTCGGACCCATTCTATTTTAGGTTCCACCCGTTATGGCTTTTGGATTTTGGATTTTTGGAGTTGATCGATTTCGAATCAGACCCGAATCCGATCCCAATATGAGATTATTTAAATTATTTTGCAATAACACCCTGAAGAATAATTTTATTACATTAAGGTCCCCGTTAGTTTTTGACAAATCCTGTTCAAAGCAACTATTTTATAGAAACTCCTTTTCTATTAAGGATTTATGGTTAAGTCATCTATTGTTAAAATTTTAAAATCATTATAACTTGCTTATTTTCATCTGATTTGAGTGATTTTGTTGGACTCGTGATGGTTTGAGGAATATTTTGGTTAAGTTTCCCATGCATCATAAAGTATTTAAGTAATTTATAAATTATTTATTTGATAATTTCGCTTACTATTTACATTGTTCAAGTGTGTTTTTGTGTAGCCCCAAAGGGCCTAGAGCGCTCTATGGATCTTGGGTAGCCGAGTCATTGAGGGCTAATTATTTTCTCTCTCATTATATTTTAGAATTGTATAAAGATGTATCTATTATAGTTGATCCAAAGGTAACTGTAATTAGATACAAAATTGACAGGAATAGGTTGACTAACTTAAATTATATAAAGATGAAAAGTTCTGCACCCAAAGATTGAAATTATTGAGAATTATGTCTGAAAGTCAATCATTTGACGATTGTGCTAATTATAAATATATATAAATTAATCATTAATAAAGATATTTGGTTTATTTATCATAAAGGTACATCTTCTTTAAAATTTTATATTGTGATGAAGTCCTTAGGACCATTTTGATCGATAAAGAAAGATTTATCACATGGTCCTTAAACTAGTTCACGACCAAATGATATACTATTACTAGGACGATAGCGATCATCAAGTGTAGGTTATTGTGCACCATATACATTGATTGTCCTTTTAATCAAGTGGTGTGGAGATACTGGTATGGCATACAAGTTAGATGTAGGAGTACGTCTCATTGAAAGTGACCAACTGTAGAATACTTTGCTGTCAACAGTAGCTCGTGAAGAGTATGGGTATAAGTATTTCTTTGACCTGAGATCACCATGATGACTTGCAAGCAACTCATTGTGCTTTGATGCCGGACTACTCTGAATTTTTAATTCAGTGATGGAAGATTTTTGGGCACAGTCAAGTACTTGTGGTAGTCGGTAAGTCAAGATGTGATTGATCCCTCCGGATTCTGGAGTTAATGCATCACTATATTTCAATTTAGTAAAATCTAAGCTCGGATAATCCATGTGATGGATTTAAAAGATTGAAATACTATATGGATGACTATTCTAGGATTGACAGTTAAACCTTAGGTCACCTTGAGCATTAGGGTCAAAGGGATGAATTATATCGTAACCATACACCAGTAGGTTCTTGAATGTTGCTTTACAATCATTCAACCTATCCAGATGTTGAATCCCATTGCTAGATAGTTACATCGATTATTTTAAAATTTATTTCTATGCTATCGGCTTAGGTTCGAACCTATGAGGTCACACTTAAAAGAAGTTTCTGACTGATCAAATGGCTGATCAACGATTGAAAATCATTTAGGTTATAATCATCAATTCGATTGATGGTTAATCTTATGTAAAATTATAAAAATTAATTCACTAAGAGTTAATGAATTATTGAAGGATTAATTAGCAATTAGATTACTAATTAAGCTCAAATTTTGATTGAGCAATGAG
>KE505636.1:157185-180682 GCA_000441515.1 Elaeis oleifera | reverse complement strand
AGATGATCTAATCGCTAAGGGAGATAAGTTTTTGATTTGATACAGAAATTGGGTTCAATTAATTTTAATAGGATTAAGACTTTATTGAGGAGATTGTATTTCTAATTTGATTAGGTTTTCTCCTCTTATTGAGTGCAATCAAATTTGATTTGATTGGATTCAATTAAAGCAATGAATGAGAGTCCATTGGGACTCTCTCCCTCCCTTGTGCACACGCCAAAGAAAGCACGCCATCCTTTTGCATACAAATTCTTCTCCACACTCTGCCTTTTCTCAAACACCCAATATGGATAATGGTTGGTGGTTTCTATATAAATTTGAATCCTTATTTGATAAGGGTTGGTTCTTATCTAAATAGGTATGACCTAACTACTTGGGATGCCGACCATTCTCCATGCCAATTTCTCATAGCACAATTCAGATTGTGCATAAGAAATACCACACACCAAAGACCTCTTGGACGCCTCTCCCTTGGATAAGGTTTAGTTGGTTTTAGATTTGAATTCAAAGGTAATTTGAATTTGAACTCAAAAACAACTTCTTGACTTATCCTTATTCATGTCATTCTGCCACTAAAATTCCCATCTATTTTTGTACGACAAAGATAGATGAAGAATTACCGTGAGAAGGGTTCTGAGGAGGGGGCGTGATCTAATTTTGGGATGGGCATTATGTGCATGAAAAATAGAGGAAGATGGTTCCTCTTGGGTGTGAGATTTTAGGTGTGAGCACCCTAGGGTTTGGTCTAGGGTTTTGTGGGTAGAAAAGAAATAGAAAAGAGTGTCTTCCCTATTTTCTTCCACCTCAATCTCCTCCTAATCATCTTACTTCAACCTCTGAAAGAGTTCAAGAGTTTTGAAGGAAGGATCCAGATCAACCAGCAAGATAGTCTTTGCATGAGCTAGCACTCCTAAGGAGATCGATCAGATCGAGGCTTCGAGTGGACTATCCGTAGAGGTCGAATACCTTGTGCGGCTGCGAGCAACTAGCAAGGACCTTTTTACTACATTAATCAATAGCAATGATCATCGATCTATGCTGAGGTATCGAGTTCTGAACTCAGATAGATGTAGATTTGTCTACTATTTATATCTATGCATGTAGATTTTATTTTAGATTTTATATATTCCATATATCATTTCATAGATTCTAGAGTTGGTTGATTTAATGATTAGATTATATGCATATTTGATTAATATGATTAATCTACTTACTTTCACTGTATTTATTTGAAAAAATTTGAAATACATGCATGAAATGGCCTAAATTCTTTCAGAAATAACCTCAGATTTTTGTAATCATAGTTAGTTAAACCACTGAAAGTATAACTAATATGATGGATCATAGTTTAAATATAAATTATGTGTTCATACCATAATTATTATTTTGTTTACATATTTCATATTATTGTTGGTTATGAAAATTTTTATATTTATGATTTATGTAGTGTATGCTGTGGCATTGATTATTATGTTTAGATTTATGATTAAATTAGTTGCGATACTTATTATATGCTATGATTCTTATCCAAAAGTGTTTCGTAGTTGTGTAATAAGTGTTATTAGCATAATTATTTTTAAAATCTACATCGTGATTGTAATTGTAAGCATATTCTTTTGTTTACAGCTATGATCCCTGTTCCACTCTCATCGCATCCATCTAACATTTTCATTGAATGGATCTAATTATCCTGATTGGCACGAACAGCTTCTTATTGTCCTAGGATGTCTAGACTTAGATTTGGCCCTCCGTAGGTCTCAATCTGATCCACTTACTCTCACTAATTCTTCAGATCAGAAGAAATTATATGAAAAGTAGAAGCGTTCTAATATATTGTCTCTCATGATTATTAAAAGCTCCATAGCAAGAGATATTAGGAGATCTGTCTATGATAATGAATTGACCTCTAGGTACCTTTCTTCTATAGAATAGTAGTTTACTAAATTAAATAAAATCTTAACTGGTATGATAATTAACAAGTTAACCTCTATAAATATAATAGAATTTCTGAAGTGTGAAAGCACATTATGAAAATACATGATATAATTGAAAAACTGTATGACTTGAAAATGACAGTATCTAAAATTTTCTTATCTAGTTCTCAATTCTCTTCCATCCTAATTTATCCAAATTAAATTTACTATAACACACATAAGAAATCATGGTCAATGAATGAACTCATCTCCCAGTGTGTGCAAGAAGAAGAGAGATGAAACAGGAAGGGGTCTCAGTTGTTCACGTGGTTATAGAAGAGCATCCTAAAAGAAAGAAGATGAAGAAAGAAATAAAGGATCATGCAATCTATCAAAGAAAATTTTTATAAATTGAAATATTCTTTTGTAATAAGGAGGGACATATCAAGAAGGATTGTGACAAAAAAGAAAATAGTTTGAAAAGAAGGATATTCCCTTATCACTTATTTATTTCGAAATCAATTTTATTGATGTTCTTTCTAATACTTGATGGATTAATTTAAATACTGTAATTTATGTTTCTAATTCATTACAAAGATTTTTTTCAAGTTGGAGCTAAATGATTGAGAGAGGTGGATTTTTATGGAGATTCGGGTGAAATCTAAGGTCATTTCAGTTGGGATCTGCAGACTTATTACAGACATCAAATTTCAATAAGATCTATATGATGTTTTTATATTCTTTTAGTATCTAAAAATTTAGTTGCTTTATCAAAGTTTGATTTAGAAGGTTTTTTACTTACTTTGTGAATTCAAGTTTTAAATTAATGAAAATTTTATTTGGTTGGTATTGGAACTTTGTGCAATAGATTATATAAAATAAATTTAGATTCTTCTTTTGCATAATCTTTACTTATTTTGAATTTTAATGTTGGAATGAAATATGGTATTGTATATGAGAGTTTTTTAATATTGTGGCATAGGTGATTAGATCATATATTAAAAGAAAGGATGACTAGATTGATAAGGAAAATATTTTATCGAATCTAGATTTTAGTAATTTTAGTATGTGCATAGATTGTATTAAAGAAAATAAATTAAAAATTATAAAAGGCATGCCACTAGAAGTCAAAGACTCTTAGATTGATACACACCGATATTTGTGGCTATTTTTCATCTTATTTGGAGGGCAAAGATATTTCATCACATTTATTAATGATTTCTTACATTATTGTTATGTTTTTCTATTACATGAAAAATCTGAAGCTTTGGAAGCCTTTAAGGTATATAAAGCTAAAGTAGAAAATTAATTGGATAAAAAAATTAAGGTTGTGAGATCTGATAGGAAAGATGAATACTACGGTAGATATGATGAATTTGACCATAATCCTAGACCTTTTGCCAAATCTGAATAGCATGGCATTGTAGTACAGTATACTATGCGAGAAAATCTCCAACAAAATGGTATGACTGAAAGGTATAATCACACCTTGATAGATATAGTGAAGAGTATGATTAGTAATTCCTCATTATCCTTGAATTTATAGAGAGAAACCTTGAAAACTGTTATGTATATCCTAAACTGGGTACCTAGTAAGATTGTTTCTAAAACTTCTTTTGAGTTATGGACAGATAGAAAATCAAGTTTAGCACATTTATATGTTTGGGATTGTCCTGTAGAGGCTTAATTATATAACTCATAAGAAAAGAAATTAGATCTCAAAACTATTAATTATTATTTTATAGGATATCTAGAAAGGTTAAAAGATTTTAGATTTTATTATCCATTGCACACCACTAGAATTGTTGAAATTGAAACTGCTAGGTTCAGTGAGGATGATGAAAATAGTAGGAGTGGTGAACCGGATAATGTGATATTAGAGAAAATAAGAGAAACTTTTCTATTACAATAACACCTAAAGATATTCCACATGAACCTGTTCAACTTGAGATTGTGGAATATCAATGGATGGTTGATACACCACTTTCCAAATAGTATGTTAATGAACTTGATCCGATTGAAAATAATCATAATAATGATATTAAATCTGGAGTATTATAGAGATCTACTAGAATTAGAAGATCGATCATTTCTGATGATTATATTATTTACTTATAAGAATGTGATTATGATATTAGGATGAAGGATGATGCGGTCTCATTTAAGGATGCCATGAATAGCAATGATTCTAAACTCTGGTTAGATGCCATGAAAGATGAGATGGAATCCATGAGTAAAAATTAAATTTAAAATCTTATCAAATTGTTTGAAGGATCTAAGCCTATTGATTGTAAATAGATTTTTAAAATCAAATGGGACTCCAAAGATGATATCGAAAGATAAAAGGCTAGACTTGTAGTAAAGAAATTCACTCAAAAAGAGGGCAACGATTATCATGAAACAATTTTTCTATTTCTGAAAAGAATTCATTCGTAATCATTATGGCATTAATAGCTTATTTGTTTTAGAGCTATACCAAATAGATGCAAAGGCTGCATTCTTGAATGGAGATTTAAAGAAAGAGATATATATGGAACAGTCTGAAGGATTTTTAGTGAAGAAAATAAATGGCTGGTATGTAAATTAAAAAATCTATATATTGTCTTAAACAAGCTTGCGGATAATGGTACTTAAAGTTTAATCATATCATTATTTTTTTGGATTTAAAAAAATATTATTGATCAATGTATATATCTGAAGGTGAGTGGGAGTAAGTTTATATTTTTGATACTATATGTGGATGATATCTTACTAGCCAACAATGATTTAAATCTCTTGCATGAAACTAAAAATTTTCTTTTCGAGCATTTTGATGTGAAAGATATGAAAGATACTTCATATGTTCTTAGTATAGAAATCCATCATGATAGGAGTAAGAGGTTGCTTGGTTTATCTCAAAAGATTTACATTACTAGTATCCTAGAAATGTTTGACATGTTGAGCTACTCATCAAGTGAAGTGTCAATGGTTAAAGATGATAAATTCAGTAAATTTCAATGTTCGAAGAACGAGATTGAGAAAAATCAGATGAGAGATATATCCTATGCATCTATAGTAGGTAGTCTGATGTATGCTCAAGTATGTACTCATCCTGATATTAGTTTTGCTTTGAAAATACTTGGTAGATGTTAGAGTGATCCAGGTATAGACCATTGGAAAGCTGCCAAGAAGATGATGCGCTATCTTCAGGAGACTAAGGACTACATGCTTACTTATTGGATGACTGATCAGTTAGAAGTGATCGGTTACTCAGATGCAGATTATATCGGTTGCCTTGATAGTAGGAAGTCCACAAAAGATTATATTTTTCTATTGGCTGGGGGAGTAATTTTATGGAGGAATGCAAAATAGCGTATTGTTGCCTGCTCTACTATAGAAGCTGAATATATAAGCTACTAGGAGGCTTCCTCACATATTCTATGATCGAGAAAATTCATCTCAGGGTTTGGAATTATAGAATCTATTCTAAGCTGCTGAAAATTTATTGTAACAATTCTGCTACTGTTTCTTTCTCTAATAGTAGCAAGATCACCAATCCAAACAAGTACACTGGTGTTAAGTATCTTGCTGTAAATGAGAGAATTAGTAGGTCATCAGATGTCTATTGATTTTGTTGGTACTGCTTGTATAATAGCTGATCCTTTCTATTGATTTTGTTGGTACTGCTTGTATGATAGCTAATCCTTTGACTAAAGGTTTAGTGCCCAAAATTTTCAAAGAGTATGTAAAAATTATGGGCATTTGTCAATGATATATCTAGTTTATAATAGACACTTATTTTGATATTTCTTAATAGTTTAATGACTGCTATTGCTTCTGTTTAATTATCGTTTGTATACATTATGGTTGACTTTTATCAAAATTAAAGTAAATAGAAGTGTCATTCATATGACATAACAAAAAGATCATTATCATGGGTATTATGATTTTAATAGCCTATGTACCCCAATATATAAGACTGGGTTAAGTAAGGATTATTGATATTATGATACATGGAGGGGAGTATGTCAATTAAGATATATAACTGCCATGATTTGCATTAATGATTTTTGCTTAATCAACATATAAAGGATCTTTCAAGGAATGGATAATTGGGTAAATTTTTAAAAATGAGTATGCACTCATCGGATCATTTTAAAAAAATTGATTTAGGATTATTGTTTGAAATTAAATATTTATTTTTAAAGTAAATATTTAAAAATTAATAGTTATTTTAATTGATAATACAGGCCAAATGGGAGAATATTAGATTTGACTCCTAATATGTAGTCTAATTATCACTTAGTCAAGTTTAACTCATTCGGTCAACCATATGTATTGAATCAATTATAATAAACCAATTAATTAAAGAGTTCTACTCCTAATTAAATTTGGATTAAAGATCAACTTTAATTAGAGTTAATTTTTTGATAGGATAAGACAAGTGCAGTATAAATATAGATGTGGCCTAGTCCCTTTCTCCAATCCTCAGAAAAGTATGAGCAACACTAGGCCGGGCCGTGCCGTGTGAGCGACCCAATCCCTTCGGGCATGGACCAAACGGGCCATGCCAAGCCAGGGCCTGGCACGGCCCGATTACATCGGACCTCAGCCTGGCATGGCCCTAGGCCCGCGGCCTGGCGGGCCGTGCCAGGCATGGTCCATGGCCCGTCAAGCCCGCAGGCCTGATGGGCAGCACATGGGCCTGATGGCCCGGCCTTTTATTTTTTTAAAAAATAGCCCAAACGGGCCATGCCTAGTATCACCCGTTTGAGCCCATTACGAGCCGTGCTAGGCATGGCCCGTTTAAGGCCGTTACGGGCCGTGCTTGGCACGGCCCATTTAAGGTTGTTACAAACCAGGCCCAGCCTATAACGACTAAGATTTTTTTTATTATTTTTTGGATTATAACGATTATTTTGAAAAAATGACCATTTTGACCCCTCCAACAGTCAAAAAATGGCTAAATTAAGACGTATTTTGAAAAAATGAAAGTTTTGGGATTTCTATAAATAGGACCCTCCTCTTTCATTCTCACCACATCAATTCATCAAACCAATCCTCTCCCTCTCTAATCTCTCTACTCCTATTTATTCTCTCTTCAAGTAATTCTGCTCTCTTCCATTCAATATTTAGCAAGTAGCAATTATAGTTTAGCAATTCAAGAGTTATATAAGAGGAGTAAACGTCTCTCTTTTGAAGGTTAGAGCTCAAGAGGCAGCTCTTCCAGCTCTACTCTGTCAACTCTACTCTTTCGGCTCTCCTCTTTCAGCCCGACCCTTTTTTTCCAGCCCTCCAACTCTTCGCTCTATCTCTTCTTCCTCTTTAGCTCTACTCAATTTTTTTTGTTGGTTATGGATTAGTTTTTTTTTGTATTTACTCAGTTTAATTGGCAAATTATGATGATGAGAGTTTGCCGCCACATAATCTGATTTTTCTCCTAGTTTTGAGGAGGAAGAAACTCTTCCTACTTCCTTTGAAGTCCCTTCTGTTGAAGCTGGATCCTCTTCCTATAAGAGGACCAGCGCTGTATAGAATGATTTTGACAGAGTTTTAGTTGATAGAATCTATAAGACAAAATATAAAAAATATATCAAATTATATAATTATGTCAGTTCAGGACGAACTGATTATTTGAAGAGACATCAAGAGTTTCATAGGGTAAGTAATTTTCGTCTTCAAAGTACCCTTAATACACAAGGGGGTGCCCTTATAGGAACTTTGCTTACAATCATGAAAATCAAAGAAAAATACTTATAAAATAGATAGTTAGAGACGAATTACCTTTTAATCTATGTAAATCTTTTAATTTTGAAGAGTATATTCAATTAACTTTACAACCTACTTACAGAAGAACCAGTAGATGTACATTTAAAAGAGTTGCTATGACTAATTATTTAGCAATGAAAGATAATTTAATTGAAATTTTTTTTATCTTAAATATAAAAATATCATTAACATCTGATATATGGACTGCATCTGTAGGTAGTATATCTTTTATTTATGTCACTGCTCATTATATAGACAATGATTGGTAATTGAATAAGCATCTAATAATGGCATTAGTAATAAAATTATGTCTGTTATATTTGATAATGCATCTAATAATAATGTAGCTATCTAATTATGGAAGAACTCTTTTTATCCTATTATTAATAGAAATTTGTTTCATATTAGATGTGCATGTCATATTTTGAATCTTTCTGTTCAAGCTGGAATGGGTATTGTTCAAGATATAATTACAATAATTAAGAATGCAGTATCTTTTATTCAATCTTCAAGAGTACAATTACAAGAATTTAAACAATTGTGTCTAGACTGTGATAAATATTCAAAAATTTAACTAAATATAGTTACCCATTAGAATTCTACATATTTCATGATTCATGATGCATATCCATATAAAAATCTATTAAGTACATATATAAATGATCATGGATTAAGCTTTATTTTGACTGAAACTTATTAGAAAAAGAAAAATTTTAGAAGATTTTTTAGTTAGTTTTTATAATGCTATAAATATTTTTTTGATATTTATTTTCCAACCTCTTGTGTATTTTTATAATGAGCACATATAATTTGTGGTCAATTTGCACAATATAGATATAATGATGCTTTAATGCCTATTCTTCATGAAATGGAACTAAATGGAATCAGTATTGGGACGTGGTATGTCTCATATATAACTTAGCTGCTGTATTTGATCCATAGATCAAATTAAGTGGCGTACATATTTTACTTGATAAATTAAAAATATATAAATCATGATTTCGAAACATCTAAAGCTGACGTAACTCAGCTACTTTATAATATTTTTGCATTATATGATGAAAACATTCGTGGATCTAGATAGTCGACATCAGCTTCACAACCCACATTTAGTATCTCTCGTTCATCATCTGTTTTCTCATTTTTTGCATATAGGAGACATTCACATGCATCTTCTTCATCTTTAAGCAACGAATTAGAATTTTATTATGAAATGAAATCTCTTCTATATTAAATGAAAATCAAATAGAAATCTTGATGTATTGGCCTAGTGGAAGAGTGTAAAAATCAATATCTTGTAATGTCTGTAATTGCTCGTGATATTTTAGCTGTACCGATGTCTACAGTAGCATCGAAATCAACTTTTAGTGTAGGTCAGTGCATTCTAGATGAAAAAAAGAGCAGGATGACGGATGAGATAGTTGAGATGCTGCTCTGCTTCAAAGATTAACTGGATGCGGAGGCGAGACTTCAGGATAGAGAAGGATATGATATTGGATCTGATGATGAGGATGACACAAATGGCATAGACAATTAGTAAGATTTATTTTAATTCTTAATTTTTAAATTATACATTTTTAACTTTTATTTGTTGAGGTAAGTTACCTCTATTTTCTTCTCTCTCCCCCTTATTGTATTTTGGAGGTCAGGCCTAGCCCCTCTCCTTCTTCTGTACAATTTTGATTTATATTAATAAACTGATTGGGGTCCATGCCAAACCCTCTACTATTACAAGGTGATTTTTATTTTATAAAAAAATTTAATATCTTCTATTTTTTATTTATCCCCAAGTCTCTAACCTATTTTATTTATAAAATTATTTTTAAAATAAAATTTAAAACATCCCATGCCAAATGGGCCGTGCCATGATCTATATGGGCTAGCACGCGGGCCGTGCCGGGTTTGGGCATGTGCCGTGCCAGCCCAAGCCCTGAAAGGCCGTACCGGGCCTGGGCCATAAGCCACCAAACCCCCAGCCCAGCTCGGCCCCTAGTATTGGGCTATGCCTTAGCACGACCCGCTACAGTATTTGGCAGGCCGTGCCAAGCACGGCCCATTTCGTGCCAAGTCAGGCTGGCCCTTGGGCGGCCCAGCCATAAGGCATGGCCCGCTACAGTACTTGGTAGGCCGTGCCAGGCACGACCCAGTTCGTGCTGGACCGGGCCGGCCCATAGCCGGTCTAGCCCGATGCCCACCTCTAATTATAGTTGACTTTTGTCAAAATTAAAATAAATAGAAGTGTCATTCATTCGACATAATAGAAGGACCATTATCAGGGGTATTATGATTTTAATAGCCTATGTACTCCAGTATATGAAACTAGATTAAGTAAAATTATTGATGCTATGATACATAGAAGAGAGTATGTCAATTGAGGTGTATAACTGCTATGATTTACATTAATGGTTTTACTTAATCAAAATATAAAAGATCTTTTAAGGAATAGGTAATTGGGTAAATTTTAAAATGAGTGCACACTCGTCGGATTGTTTTCAAAAAATTTTGATTTAAGATTGTTGTTTTGAAAATTAAAATATTTTATTTTTTAAAGTGAAATATTTTAAAAAATCAAAGAGTTATTTTTAAGTGATAATATAGATCAAATGGAAGAATATTAGATTTGACTCCTAATATGTGATCTAATTATCATTTAGTCAGGTTTAACTCATTCGGTCAACTACATGTGCTGAATCTATTATAGTAAGCCAATTAATTAAAAAGTTCTATTCTTCATCAAATCTGGACTAAAGGTCAACTTTAATTAGAGTTAGTTTGACAAAACAAGTATAGGTATAAATATAGATATGGTCTGATCTCTTTCTCCAACTCTCAAAAAGGTGTGAGCGATTTTCATCGATCGTCCATATTAAGAAGAGTGAGGAGAGAGAAGATCAGGCGCTCCATAAGAGAAGATCAAATATCTTACGGGCTATGTGATCATCATATTGGATAAATGATAATGCAAGATATGATTTATTTGTGATTTTGATTTTTGTATGAATATGAGAGCACGATCCAAACTTAACATATATGAAATTATCTATCAGCTGTTGCATACTTGCATTGGCACTGAATCAGATATAGTAGATCGTCAAGGCTTCGTCTACCACATCCAATTCACAAAGTCCAAGCATTTGAGAACAAATGTCATCATCTTTTTGAATACCAATAGGAGCATTTTTTTAGGTGATGGTTGTGTGCTCTGCAGAGTCTTAGTAGACCTCATATTTTGCTATTTGGTCGCTGTAGAGGGGCTTCTTCTACTGGGTGGTTGTTTTGTTCTTTTTCGCTAGGTGATTACGAGAAAGGGACTCCCTTTTTGCCACGGTTGTGTTGTGTTGTGTTCTCAAGTCGGTGGTGGTGCCATTGGCATAGCAAAGTAGGTGGTGCCAAGAGGGTAGGCACCCATCGCTATCAAAGTGGGGTTCATCCCATCACCAGTCGATGATCCCATTCGAACACTTGGATCCCAATGAGCTTGTAATGGCAATACTGTTGAGCTGACTGCAGCAAGCTTCAATTGCTCTCTTCCATCATCGGAGCACCGGGGTCACTGTATTGAGTTTAGGTTGTATATTTCAATTGATCTTCTTTCGCGATGCGAACCATTTAGATTATATCTCACACAAATCTCTATGCATGCTAAACTCCTTCATTCATCTATCTATATGTATCTTAAAGAGACCATTGTCTGATCCAACGGTGGATTCGTGCAAAGAAAAGTGAGCTCTTTTTTTTGTACGAAAGATATATTTTATCCCCTGCAAGACAGCCAAAGCCCAAATATGTGGGTTAACAGTGCAAAAATACTCGTGTTACTAGAGTACTGAGTAATGCAAACCACCACGAAGATCAAAAGTTTAGGATCAGAGATGTGTCTTATTTGCGGTTGAAGAATTCACCTTGTTATGCACGAATCTACTATGAGATCATCCACCGGTTGTTTTGAGATCTATGCAGATGGATGAAGCATGGTGTTTGGAGTGCTTTGACATTTGTGCGGTGGGGATCCCATGGTGGATCCGTGCAAAGGAAGGCAAATTCTTCTTTAGATACGACCGTTGATCCTAAAGGTCAACGGATCAACCACGTTATTGTAAAATTTTACAGTTGGCCAGTGGTGTGGAGCAGATTTCATATCGTATTGGAGAATTTGGGTCCCTCCCGGTGCGCTCGAGAAAAATATGGTATCCAATGGTAATGATGATGCAAATATGATATCCTACTATAATGATGCCGATTTCAAGATAATGAAAAAAAAAAATGAAGGAAGAAAAGAGAAAGTAAGAATAAGGAGTAATCTACATAAAGTAGTGGTTCTTGCATCTCGAGTGGGATTAGTTGCACGTCATGGGAAAAAGAATATGCCAATGAAACTGGGCGGCTTAATCTTTAATTTTGATGGATAGATCATGAAATGTGCGATTTGCCTGTCCTTCTTTTCCCACATCTCATGTTATTTTGACATGGCCATGGCTTGCCGGATAAGATAACACATAAATAAATTATATCCTTGTAGGATCCAATCCAGCCTTCCATAAAGAAATTACAATTTCTCTTCAGAAGCAAAGACTTGGCCAATCTCTTTCCTTGGCTCAGCCTTCCTTGACTTGTAACTCGTCTGACTCCTTTATTTAATTTGTTTATATTCAGTCACAACTCAAGCCTACAAGAATCAGAACAAGACAACAATAACAGATAATGATAAGTATATATGATAGCATGACACCAATAATAGTACAACCAAATAAAGCCATGCATGATTAAAAAACTAATGCATGTTCAAAACTACATTTGGACATTCGAATTGGAGCCAAGCCAATGGTCAATGGTGTTAACCAAGAAGAAAGAGGAAACAGAAGGAAAGGAGAGGGATGGAGTGAGATGCAAATGATGTGGGGTCCAAGGTATATGGGAGACCTTGATATATAGGGGACTTTATTTGGAGGCGCAGGCGTGACATGGGGTGGGTTAATTGGATTCTATTTATCCAATCAATGGAGCAAGGAGATCTCTTGCTTTCCCTTCACATTCTTCCATTCCTCCCTCCAGAATGATTCAAAGGTCAGGTTGGTGGGCTTTCAACATGGGGCTCACAAAATGGTGGGGTTTAAGGATTACCGGGACCCACCCTGGTTGGTGGTCACCGAGGGCTTCTTTCTTTGTTCCTGCCGACACCTTGCGTGCTGCGGAATACGTGCCCATCGGCCTGTAAACGAGAAGCACTGCTGCATCAAGAGGACAAAAGTTGAATGACGGTAAAAAAAAAGTAAAAAAGGTGCGCGGGAGACTTGGGCGAGAGCTGAGGTCCTCTTGGTACACGTCGGTTCCAAATTAGTGGCAAGCCATGAAGTGGTCCAATCCTGAGGAGTGCCCAATTAAATCTTTAATTATTCCAGAACCGCAACCAACAAACATTAGGGTCAAGCCAAACTGAAGTTGGATTGATTTTGTTTTATCTTAAAAGTTTAGTAATAGAAAAGGATTTCAATTATTGTAAATGATTTGCCTAATAAATTTCATCAAGAACAAATAGTTACACGATATATATAAGACAAGCTGATACACATGTAGAAATAGATAGATAGATAATATGTACAAAGAATTGAGGTTGAGCAATATTGATTTTTTTGTAAATTGTAAAATTCATCAATTAGAGACAAGCTAATCTAATATACACTAAAAATATGTAGATAATTTAATTAGTTATTCATCGGTAAAACAATAGGGAGTGTCATTGCTTGCCTAAGACTTTGATTGATTTAGTAATGTATAAAATAAAGGCTATTATAATAATTATATATATATCTAAATGTTATGACAGATAATAGTGGTCTATAATGAGCAATTATGTATGGATGTTATTCTTCGTTGAATAAGAAGAATGTTATTTGGAAAATAGCAAAAATATGAACTAACGGCTTTTATTTAATGAGATAACATAACCCATGACCATCCAACATCATCCCACTATTTGGATGTAACCAAATAATAACAAAGTGAAAAGAGTTTTGGGAGTTGGTGGAGATACATGTTTTGTACTACTTTTCAGACTCCAAGCCACACATACACCTTCAAGATTCCTTTTTTCCCCTTAAGGAAAAGATTTATAGGTAGTCATCAACCAACAAAGTAGAAAGCTTACAATGGTGCTAATCACAATGGTAAAACTATATAGGCAACTAAACCTCCACGTCAGGTTCATGATTATGAGATACTTGTTTCACAATAATGCACGAGCAATCCTGTTCACCGATTTTTAAAAAAAACTCAAGAATCTTGAGCATAGGACAGACCATAGATGATCCTTTAGTAAGTTTTTAGGGTCAAAATAGCATTCTTGTTGAAATTTTCTCCCGTTATTTTCAAAACTCTGACTAATTTAAGCATCAAAAGATTTTTTATCGAAGAATCTCCGATGATCAAACTTTTTTACCGGTTCCGAAAGTATCTAATCATCCTCGGATCACCGCCAACCACCAAGCTCATACCTCGGATCACCACCGGCCTCGTTACTCCCTTCGTTCTAAGCCTTATGGCAACAACCACCTGGTCTTCCTTTTATCTACTTATTATCGTGCATGTAGACAGGTACAGTAATATCCATTAAACTCGTATGAGCTCACACGTTTACATATAGCTTTTCCTTGCAATACATATACTAGTTGTTGGGACAGGAAGGAGATCTCCAGTTGTGATCTTCAATTACTTGATCGACTACATCCGTGCAGCCCTCTCGGTGTATGTGCGTATAGGATAATCTCCAAGAAGAGAATCAGCTAGATGGGCTTTTGCTAATAGGGCAACTTCTATTTGATAACCTTTACTTTTCGAACTTTGGTTACCTATTTGATCTATTGCTTTATATAAGTTCTTGATATCCTAGTGTAACCTGTCATTGATGTTCTCTATGAGGTCTTCCCTGGTTATCAGCCCTTAAAAATTTTGTTGGTTTTTTGGACTTAGGTAGCCTTTGAATAAAATTTATGTGGGCTTTTACAACAGGATAACAATAAAAAATCATAATATTTTCTGCTCAAGTCACTATATATTGGATTAGGATTTTTAATTTCCAACTGAAATAAAAATTCAAGTTTTGAATATTAATTCATTAATTCAGATAAACAGGAAAGTGTAAATTAATAACCATTATTATTTCTGTTGATTGCCTATCATACTATGAGAATATCTACCAAAAGAATAATTATTTCTTTCTTTTTTCAAATAGAAGAAGAGTAGCTTAGTTACTCTTTAAATAGAAGAATATCCAAAGATACGACCAGCCCATTCTGCCTCCACAAGTTGCATGGTTGTTTCAAAATTTCCTAATCGTCAAATAGTAATTACTGTATGGTTATATACCTGACCAGTCATATAAAATTGACGACACATTTTGAAGTGAAATAACCATACTTCAAGAAGGCATATATGGTATGGCGCGTTTGTAGATAGATTTTTTTTTTTGATGATAATGGAGGCTAAGGAATAGATATTATTCATCACATATCATCGCATGGGGATACGAAAAGATTTTTTTTTCTTCCTATTCATTGTATGATATTAATTATTTTATTTATGAAGTATTGTATTTTATCATTTGCTGCATCATATTTTTATGATTATGATAAATCCCATAGATTAGGATAATAATTTTAGGGCCACGATGAGATTATGCCAATAAGACCTAAAATCTTGATAGGCCAAATCTAAAATATTTTCAATCGTTGGATTATCGAGTCGGAGATCGATGATACCGGTAAAACTGGTATATCCTATATATACTCGATGAAGAGGGTGGTTGATCTCACAATCACTTGTGTGGTGATACTAATACAAGGATATAGGTGCTCATTAGAGAATGAGTTCACTAAACTGACCCGCAGGAAGAACATCTGATGGAGTCTTACAGTATGTCGACAGATGGTTCTCCAGTGGGAGTGGTACATGTGATCTTTTGACCTGAAATCACCATGGTACCTTCTGTACATGGATCCTTACTTTGATTTATTCTCTAGCACACCACTTTGAGATGTGTATGGATATTCTGGATATGCTGAAGTATGCATGGAGGTTGTGAGTGGTCAATAAGGAATCGATCACTCCTTGTAGGAGGAGAGAACATTCTATATGATCTCATAGAATGATGACTCTGAGAGTCTCTGGCCAGAGCAAGGATGAACAGTAGAAAATATTTCTACTGGTTCATCAATCGAGTCATCATCATTAGATCGAGATATATATGGATAGGTATTTGGGTTTGACATATTTTCATACCCATGGTCTTTCTGGGATATTGTGTGATCAAAGGATTGAATTGCATGGTAACTCATCATGGAAGGGTAATTTTGATATTTTCATTAAATTTCAAATCTTCTGGATCGTCATAATACGTTGCTAGACGTCAATCTTAACTTGTGGACTCATCAGAATTAAAAGAGTTTAATTCAAGAATCAATTAGGAAGAGTCCTAGTTAATTGGAACTCGTGAGCTGACCTAATCTAATCAGATTAGAATTACGTCGAGAGTCTGGGTCCACTGCTGGATAGATTTGAAACCTAATGGATCACACACAATAGAGATTTGGTCTTGATCCAATCTATTTAGATTTATTGTAAATCCAATGGATTAATTGAATTGCTAGCATATGAATTAACTTAAGTTCTCAATTGGGTTCAGTGTAAAGGTATTTGTGCTAACCCTAGATGTAGCCTTGACCTAATGTGATTGAGTTTGAACCTATATTTAAATAGGTGGTTTATCTAATTTATATGGAAGAGTTTCATATGTAAACAACCTTCTCCATGCCAAACCACATGAAGAAAAAATTGTGGCATCATTTATTTTGGTGTTAAGAAGAAAGAGTCCTTAACGAGGTATCTTAAATTTTTTACCATCTTTCACGTGTTTTTTTAATTCCTCGTGTCATGGGATAGCCCTTGGGATTGTGGGCGTAGATGAGAAGGAGGAGTTCTTCTCTTGGAAGGAAATTGAACGTTACAAAATAATGGGATGCCACATTTTTTGGATGATATGGAAGAGTCCTTAATTTCATGGACTCTTTGTTTTCTCACACAATTCCCTTTCTCACGCACCATATGATGGCATATTAATTTTTCTTAGCAGAGAAAGAGTCCTTCTGCTAGTCAATCACTTTTATTCCATGCCATATTCATTCGGTTTACATGCTAAAATTTATTGTTATCATGTAATGCATGTAGAAAGCCAAGAGTTGGCATCCCATTGTATTGCCCCTCCTTTCCTATATAATAGGGGGTGCTACAACCAGGTTCCACATCCATTTTTGGGCTGAGAGTAGGGGTGGGAATGAGAGAAAAATAATGAGAAAAAGTCTGAAAAAAGATAAAGAAAGAGAAAGAAAATAGAGAGGAAGGAAGAAAAAAAGAAAGCATGTGATGTTTGTCTTAAAATTAGATTGTTCATATGTTGAACATATAATCTGATATTTATGTGGTGTGATCATTTGAGGAAAAATTTCTAGAGTGATCCTAGTGGAGGTCTCGAAGGTATATAAGCTATGGTGCAATCCATTCTTACGAAGAACGATCAGCAGCAAGCTTAGGAAGAAGGCTGCAGCACCATGATGAATTGAGAAGTGCCCTGATCAGTCCCGTGTGGATCACCGTTAGAGAGCTTCTACTTTGCAGTCTTATGAAAATCTCAAAATTATCAGTTCGTGGTCTTTATATTGATATATGACTTTTGATCTTCTCTTGTTATGCATGCTTATGTTATTTGATTGTAATCGTCAAGGTGTTCCTAGGGCTTTTGTGTTCCGGTAGTCTAATTTAATTGTTAAACTTATTTTCAAAAGTTGATTGCATATAAAATTTAAAATTATATTCTGCTGCGTTACCGAAATCCAACAGTGGTATCAGAGCTGTCCTTGATTGATTCAATCAAATTTCATATTATTATTATGATATGGATTAGATCCAGTTCAAACTATGTCAAAATCAGATTTTTTGATTGATATTTAAATGATGTTCGTAATGCATTTTTATAAATGATAAATGTTATCAATCCATGATCGAACCTTGGATATGTAATTTCTATAATTTTTAGACTTGTGTAACAAGTTTTATATTAGATCTTATGATCTAATTTTCGATGGAATTGAAATCCAATGCATGTGATGCGCGGAGCCTTGGAATGCTACATATGGATGTACATTATCAAGATTTAGAGTTTTTGCATTTGATGCATCTACCTAAGATCCAAGGGCCGACCACCATGTTATTGGGCACTCACCATTATGGGTCAACCATCTTGGTTGTTGCCCGAGGTATGTGTGGGGCCGAAAAATTTAGATCATGGAAAGGATGGATCAGATATGGATTAAGATTTTTATCGATGGATTTGTTTAACTATAATTCATTGATCTAAAGTGTTTAAAATTAATGATTATAGATTAAATCAAATTCATAGTTCTAATTTGATTAGAATTTATGTTTTAATTTAGATTGATCAAACTGTCATTACCTAATTCGATTAGGATTTGAGTCATGGTTGACCGAATCTATGCTAACCTAATTGGCTTAGTGTTTACCTAGAATTGGTCAACTCAACTCAAAAGGATGATAAATGATTAACTTAAATTAAAATTGGGTCAAGTGTTGAACTCGAATCAAAAACCCTAGATGGGTCCTATGCCCATAAATTTAAACATCTTAATTGACATATGTATGAATGATATCGTAATTAAATAATATGAGTAGTTTGTTATAATATTTTATAATTATTATAAAATATATGTTATATGGTTATGGATTATGATACATCCATGTGATAGATGCATGCATGAATGCTTCTTTTTGGCTGATTATATAAATACATCTGCAAGAGTTGCAATAAGGGCTGGGTGCCCTGATGCATTGTATTATCACCTGAACCTTTCTTTTGTATGTTCCCAACTGTTGATTGAAACTTTTACATGTTGATATAAAATTATAAAAAAAATTATTAAAATAGATAAAATTATTCTTGCTATTTTCAAATAAAGATCAAGCATTCATGGCAGACTTCATGGAGATGAAGACTGCACTATCAGGTGATAGAGAGCGAAGGTGCATTAAGATTGACTATGAGATGGTTCAATCTATGATGCACCTAGGATTTAACCCATATATCATCTTATGGCTTGAATGATTTTTAAAGTTCATAACCATTAGATTTCTTTATATGCTCTTATATGCCAGTAGTTAGAATTAAATTAAATTGTATATGATACATTTATTATATATGTTTTGGATGTGCATGAGACCTAAGTCTCTCATTTAAATTATATTAAATCATAATGACGAAGTGTTAAGAATACTTTATTATATATGTTTTGGATGTGCATGAGACCTAAGTCTCTCATTTAAATTATATTAAATCATAATGACGAAGTGTTAAGAACACTATCCATGCTTCCTTCATGCTAAGCCTGTATTATGGCAAGAAGTATAGTAGGCTTGTTGTGCTATCCACAAAGCTTGCTGTAGGGACTGATTTGATATTGTCTTGGTGCATAATTAAGCTAATGGTACTTAGCTCATACTAAGTCAATAGAGTATGTCGAAAATTATAGTGAGTTTGTTGTGCTATCCATAAGGTTTGCTATAGAGTTTGATATGATGTTAACTTAGTGATGCTTATGACATATTTTGATAGTGCTGTCTTGTTGTGCTATCCATAAAGTAATATTATTCAGATATGACTATATAAGATTGAAGGGTACGACTTAACTAAAATACTGTAATTTGTTGTGCTATCCACAAGACTATAAGTATTTTAGAGATAAAAGTTATGTTGAGAGTTGCATGAGATACAATTGGTAAAGAGTTACCTACCTTTGAACTCATAGGAGCTTGTTGTGCTATCTACAAGGCTTTTAATGAGAAATTGAGATCTCAAACCCACTAAGAAATTTCATGATAAGGTTTCTCGTTTTCATACTTGAGGGTTATAAAATTCGTTAAAATAGTGAGAGACACAATTAGATAAAAATCGCGTCTAAATTATGCATATCATCATGAGTAGTCTTTTTATGTTCTTATATACATATTTGCATCTTCACTATCACTGCATAGAATATTTTAAAAATTGACTAAACATCATGGAATAGTTGAGAAACCTGAGAATAGTTCTCATATAGGAAATAGTCTTATATTCTCCTTATTTCGATTTGATCGGAGTTGAAACTATATAGAAGGAAATACTGCATATAAGATAAAGCGGGTGACAGTATGATTGTCAAATATATCCTGATTAACTTAATTATGTGATTAAGTCAATATCATGGATGGTGAGTTAATCTATGATTAGATCCTACTAACTCTCCTAAAATCTTTTTTTAGTATCTCCTAAGAGAAAAAAGGTGAAGATTGTCTTCACCATAGGTGTCTATTATCATTACAGTAATTATGAGCATTAGAGATAAATTGTAAGAGTTGTCTTGCAAGTGTGAAGCAGTAGTAGACTGCAAAAGTTGCATCTGCTAATGATTTGTATATGATACAAACTAATTATCATTGAGTGTTTCAGCTTTCAAATTTTTAAGTATGTGAAATCTTATATAGGTTTCACTTATGCAAAGTGTTACTGAACCTATAAAGCTGAAGTGAGATAATTAAAGTGAGGTGACTACTTGCCTTTTGGCACTGATGGATAGTCTATTCATGCTAAGGCTGTAGAAACCTACTTATTTAGAAACTAGTGGACCGTTGTAATATGCCTGAATTTATCAGAAATATTATTTCAAATTCTTTGCTATTGTAGCATGATTTTGAAATTAATGTAAAGAGTAAAAGTTACTCTTCTTCTGATAAAATTTTATGGCTATGGTCTTATGTTTCTATCACTCGATTATGTTGTTCTTCATCTTGATGAGAATAAAAAATAATATGTAATGATCATATATCTCTAGCATTGCTAACTTGACTATTTTTGTGAGTCAAAGATAAACAAATAATACAAAGAAGAGTTCTTTGTCTGTATGATTATGAATCATATAGAACTTGTAAATCTTGTCTTATGGATAAAATGACCAAGATCTCATTTACTGGACATAAAAAAAGACATGCATGGTATTAGGTCCGTACATATGGATGTTCAAAGGCTAATAATATCTTGAGCCAGAGATGGACACCCTATATGAGATATAGTGTGTTCTCTAATATGATTCATAAATCTCATTCTGAAGATATATCCTAAAAATTACTGTATATGTTCTGAATTAGATACCGTCAAAATCTATTACTAGCACTCCATATGAGATATGGAAAGAGGCAGATTGTCCAACTTATGTGAAAAGAGTTGATGTACATAAGTTTTGTGCTAGTTCAGATTTGTATAAGTTTATAGGTTATCCTAAAGAGTAGTATGTGATACTATTTCTACCACTCTATTGGACAAAAGGTGTTTTGTCAGTAGGTATACCATCTTTTAGAAAAATTTTTTTTCTAAGGGGATAATTGGAAGATAATTGAACTTGAGAAGTTCAAGACCTATGAACTATCCTAACCTGTGGAGTGTCCACAAGTTGATCCTCAACCAGATGTGCTCATTGATGAGGCACAACCATGAAACACACCTCCTTACCGAAGATCAATTCGAGTGCATAATGTACTACCCAAATATGGGTTTGTCATTGAGAATGACTATACACCATACATTATTGTGAATAATATTTCTTGACCTATTCAGAGATTGTCATGAGTAGAGACTCTGACAGATGGCTTGAAATCATGACATCCGAAATGAACTTTCTGTACATCAACCAAGTATGGACTATGGTTGAAGCACCTATGGGTATAACCCAACAGGTTGCTAATAGGAATATCAATTTGAATTTTTGCTATTGCCACATATCATCTAGAGAAGTTGTCTCTAGTGGGAGGTAAATGTATTTATCGATTCAAGCAGGCATTGAGGAGATGATACTTCTATTTTTGATGAGATAGTCAAAATATTTGACTTTATCAAAAATAGATGAACCATGTGTGTGTGCAAGAAGACAAGTAGGAGTCTCACTAACTTCTTGGTTATGTATGTGGGTGATATACAGCATATTGAGAAGGTAGTCCCGATATTGCACTCGATCAATGACATACTTATCACAAAAATTTTCATAGAAAAAGACTTGGGTTAAGCATCCAATATTTTTGGCATCTATAGGGATAGATGTAAGTGGATACTGGGCTTGTCCCAGTCTAGGTACGTGGATTTTATATTGAAGCGGTTTAATATGAATGGGTGTAAAAGAATTTACTTACGCATATATTTAATGTACCAAGCCTGATGTGATTTATACTTTGTACATAATCATTGATTTTAGGCAGATCCATGATAGAATTTTTTTAAAACTGTGATAAGCATTCTCATGGTACTTGAAAATATTAAAGGAGTAGTAAATTAAAAAAATTTCAAACAGCAAACTGTATTATTTAGTTAAATATTGTTAGTGAAGATTGCTAAGAAAATTGCCTGATGAAAGAATCATCATTGAGTTGGGTGTAATCTCACCAAGTACCTATGTACATCCTAGGCACTTTCACCTCATTCACGATATGATCATAAAATGAGTTAATATTAAGAACATCAAAATGGACTAGTTCACTAAGCCTTACACAGCAACAGTGTGCTTGCCATCCTGACTGCATGGGCATCAAGTACAGAGGCAATTAGCTTTAGTGCAAGTAAGAGATTGAAAGAATAGTGCTCTACAAGCCAATCACATGAGGATGCAAAGAAATTTTCTTTATTTTTTCTACTCATTTGCATGATATTAGTTATTTTATTTATGAGGTATTGTGTTTATCATTTGCTGCATCATATTTTTATAATTATGATAAACCCATAGATTAGGGTAATGATTTTAGAGCTATGATGAGATCATGCCAATGAGACTTAAAATCTTGATAGTTTCAATCTAAAATATTTTCAGTCGTTGGATCATCAAGTCAAAGATCGATGATACCGATAAAATTGGTACATCCTATGTATGCTCGATGGAGAGGATGGTTGATCTCACAATCATTTATGTGGTGATACTAATACAAAGATGTAAGTGCTCATTAAAAAATAAGTTCACTAAACTGACTTGCAGGAAGAATATTTGATGGAGCCTTACAGCATGTCGACAGATGGTCTCTAGTGGGAGTGGTGCATATGATCCTTTGACCTAAGATCACCATGGTATCTTGTGTACATGGATCTTACTTGGTTATTCCCTAGCACACTACTTTGAAATATGTGTGGGATATTCTGAGTATGGTGAAGTGTGCATGGAGATTGTGAGTGGTCAATAAGAAATCGATCACTCTTTGTAGGAGGAGAGAATATCCTATGTGATCTCATAGGATGATGACTCTGAGAGTCTCTGGCTAGAGCAGAGATGAACAGTAAAAATATTTTACTGATTCATCAATCGAGTCATCATCATCAGATCGAGATACATATGGATAGATATTTGGGTTTGACATATTTTCATACCCATGATCTTTCTGGGATGTTGTATGATCGAAGGATTGAATTGCACGGTAACTCACAATGGAAAGATAATTTTGGTATTTTCATCAAATTCTAAATCTTTCAGGTAGTCATGACATATTGCTAGATGTCAATCTTGATTTGTAAACTCATCAGAATTAAAAAATTAATTCAAGAATCAATTAGAAAGAGTCCTAATTGATTGGGACTCTTGAGCTGATCTAATCTAATCGGGTTAGGATTACGTCGAGAGTCTGGATCCACTGCTGGCTAGATTTGAAATCCAATGAGTCACATACAATAAGAATTTGATCTTGATCTAATCTATTTAGATTTATTATAA
>KE505636.1:144394-154839 GCA_000441515.1 Elaeis oleifera | reverse complement strand
ATATATATATATATATATATATATATGTTTGATGTATGTATATATATACATATGTATATAGTGTAACTAGATGCCACCAAAACTTTTCTTGTACAAAACACCATAAAATATTACAAATGTGTGAAAATAATCTTTCTTATTCTCATCAAAGAAATCTGAAAAATACATGATAATTCAAGTAAAATAATATCTATGATCCATTCCTAACTACATAGAATTTATTCATGGACCATACTAATATGCATTCTAAGTAAGAAGATAATTCATTCTTGGGCAAATTAAATAACTTAGATATCTTTCTACCAAATAAAAAATAACTTAGATATCTCTAGCAATATTCTATATAAACTTTATATTTTCATACAAGGCCACTGAGAGTTAAGTTTTATATAAAAGAAATAGGAAAGCTAATTTATATAAATGAGAGAAAGGTTAAAACTATTATTTATGCTGGTAATCTATTGCAAGATTACATATGTACGTATAAATCTGTAGGTAGATAACAAATAAGATGTATTGTGGTGTAGATGGGAGGACATTATCAATCCCATATGGATCTTACGATTTTATTTCTCTGGATTTCAATCCTATACATCTCATGTAGAATAGATGGTCCTTTCTATATAAGTCAAAATTTTTTTGACTCACAATCAATATATATTTTTTTATTTTATTATTATCTTCCAATCAAAAAAAGAGTCGACATACAAATGGAAGAGATCCCACAATCATAAAGGTAGTCTCCTATTTGGCACATCACTGTTATGATTAAGATATTATGGCTTGGCATGTTATAGGTTTCGTGATTTTTGTCCATCTAAATTTCGATCCAAAATATATTTATATAAAATATATAATTTTTTTTATATAAATTAGAATACCTCTTGATTCATAATTGACGTGAAGCTAATAATACATTTTCTCTTATATTATAATAGGTATGTGCCACTGATTGCTGCATGGATCCAACATTTATGGCATGCCATCGTTAAAATTTATAACTGAATATGCACTGTATATTAATGATCTTAATATCAATATGGCCCACCATCATCAAAGTTTATGGTTTAATATATAAAAAATAATTATTAAATATTTTATTATTATAATTTGTTGTATTATCATATTATATTTGTAAAATAATTGAAAAAATAATAATTTGTACATGCACTGTGTAGAGCCGATGTTAATGATATTATTGGTTTTACAAAAAAAGAAAGAAAAACTGGTGATAGTATTCCAAAGCCTTTGTACCACGGATATTCTAACCGGAGTTGATGAGCCACCTAAATCGCACACGTCAGTTCACAGCATTCAAAAGCCTTTGTACCGCGGCTGTGGACCCCGCACACCCACTTCCCACTCTCCTCCTCCACCTGCGTTCGCACGTCTTCGGACCAAATGCCCCAACCTCATCCCCACGTTTTCCACCCGCCGTCCGTCCCTTTCCAATCCTTGATTACAAAACAACCGTTAGCCCGTCAAAGAAAAAAACATCAATTTCACAATATTATACTGAGGCCCATGTAGACCGCGTGAACATGACACGAGTCAATTTTCGGTGTCGCTTTTGCCGTTCCCGAGCGTTACACACCCCATCATGCACGTCCATTCCGACAACACCCGCATCAGCCTGGATTTCGTCTCATTTTCATCCTGCCATAACCCCAAAAAGTTGATCAAATTACCCTCTGTTATCTTATTATTCTATTTATTGCACTACTTTTTTTATTCTTACTTCTTCGCCTAGGTACGACAAAAAAAAAAAAAGAAAGAAAAAGACAAAGGCAAGATCCAAGTATTATACTTTTATTATTTCTATTTAATTTTTTACACTCACCATCTTCTCTCTCTCACGGTAAAAGTGGAACCTCCCAGTTCCCTCCACTCTCTCTCTCTCTCTCTCTCTAAAACGCCATAAAAGCACTCAATCGCTTGCCTCCAAGATGCCACTACTTAGAGAATAATAATATAATATTACCAGTACTAAAAAAAAAATGCAAATCTGAATAAGAAAAGAAAGAAGGGAAGAAATTTACTTTCCCTTTCGCTTCCTCTGCCATTTGCCAACTGCACCTTCCTCGCTCCTACTTTTAACTCACTGTAGTTGGCATTTTTTTTTTTTTCCTTTTCGCTTCAATTCTCAAAACCAAGTAATGATAAATTACCATTCTAATTTTCAAATTTAAAATATTTTAAAATTCACTGGTTTCTTTTTCCATTGCTTGCTTCCTGCTTATGCCTTTTCCAACTCTAAATCTATCATAATTTCTTGTATAAAAAGAATATCATAATTTCGTTCCATAAATTCCACCACTCTTAAAAAGCTTTCTTTAGAAATACTAGCTATAAAGGAGGGGCGGAAGGGAGAAAAGAGGCTCTTTTAGTGGTGATGATCTCGGTCTCCGTCGCGGCCTTGTGGACGAGGAACGCGTCGCCGGCGGTGCCGAGATCGCCGGCGAAGAGGAGGGGCGGCGGCGGGGTGGACGAGGGTGGCCGCGGCATGGAGGCGCTCCGGCGGCTGGGGCGGCGTGTGAAGCCTTCGAACAGGTGGCGTGCTCAGCTTCCTCGCCTTCACCGCCGTCTTCTTCCTTCTCATCTTCTACTTCTTCTACTCGAGCCGCGGTGGTCCGGCATGGCCCGGCGGGACGGCAGATGGCGCCGGCGGCGGTGGAGTGAAGGAGTTGGGGCTGGGAGTGGAGATTGGCCGCAGCGGCAGCGGAGGCGGAGGCGGAGGCGATGGCGGCGGCGGCGGAGGCGGAGGCGATGGCGGCGGCGGCGGAGGAGGAGGAGGGAAGGAAAAGGAGAAGGCGGGGGAGTGCGATTGGTTCGAGGGTGAATGGGTTTGGGACGAAAGTTATCCGCTTTATGAATCGAGGGATTGCGGGTTCTTGGATGAGGGGTTTCGGTGCTCGGAGAATGGGAGGAGGGATCGCTTCTACACCAAGTGGCGGTGGCAGCCGGCGCGGTGCGATCTCCCCAGGTTCTAATCCTATTCTTCTCTACATTCTCTCTACCTTTCCCTCTCTCTTTTTTATCTCTTTTTGTTTGTTCTGTTGTTCTAAAGCTCTCTCTTTTTTCTCCTTCTTTTCTTTTTCTTTTTTCTTTTTTTGGCGGGGCGGCGGGGGGATTAGATTCCGAGCTTTTGCGTATGGGATGAGGTTTTGATGATTTAGCTCTTGATTTGCAGTTCAAAAAATGTTCTTTCCCTTCTTGTGCTTGGTATATGGGTTGGGGGAAATTTAGATTGTGATTAGGTGGTTCTTTTGGTCTTTAATTTGGATTTACTGAGGTTGTGGGACTGTTCTTGTGTTTAAATTTGAAATCCTGGTTTAAAGATTCTTCTTTTATTTGTATGTCTTTTTTTGAAAAGAATAAATCACTGAATTGTTTGAAACTTGTTTTGTTCTTTTACTACAAGTTGTTGGTTTTTTGGTTGACTGAAAGGATGTTGTGATTCTTCCACCTAAAAAAACGAATTTGGGATTCATGAGTCCACCTTACATTCTTTAAGAGTCTTCATTTTATTCTCTCATCTGTTTCTCTTAAATTTTAAAGTTTCTAATTAATCAAACTACTCTTCTTCCCCCTTCTTTGTTATTTTAAATTTCTTACTGTTGCAATGCATTATTACTACTGAAAATACTATATGTTTAATATATTTTTTTGGATTACTTATTTTTCCTCCCCTTTCCTGCTATGCCAACTCCATGTCGCTCTTTCTATTTTGGTTCTTCGAAACGGATCTTTCAAATCTTGCGATTTTTCAAAATGTTATTTTTCTTTATGTTGATTGTGTTTTTAGATCAAATTTCCCTTTGTTTTTTTTTTTTTTTTGAACATGGATTTAAAGTTATTTGGGAAGTCCAGCTCTGCTTTTTAAATGCTTCGGCTGTTTGTCGGTGGATATAACATTAATTTATAACCGAAAGGGTGGAGGTGGGATATTTAATTTGATAACCATGGCCTGGCTCCCTTCTATCTGGGGTCTGCTGTCGTTCTTGGTACATTTGTGGAATCTCGAGACTTCCAATTAAATTACTTTATAATTTTTTAAAGTAAATGACTGGGTTTGTCGTTTAATTATATACATATTCTCTTAATTCTATGTGTAAAAGTATCAAATTAAGAGTATTATATATATCATTAGAACAGCATTTTCTCCAATATATATAATACCCTTAATTTGATACTTTAGTTTTTGAAATGCATTTTCTCCAATTTATTTCTTTTAAGTATGTGGGTCTTCGCTTTAATGATTATTTTTCTATTTGTTTTGGCTTAATATCCAATTGCATCCTTTACTAATGTTTACCTTTTATTTGGATGATTTTAGTGAACCATTACCTTTGGCCTGCTACTCCCCATGTTGCCATCTTACATCAACACTCTTTTAATGATCACCCTTGGTGGATGGGTCAGCTTTCATTAGTTCCTTTTCTTGAGTCCCACCCCATCATGTGAGCTGGGTTTCAGCTATAATACTCTCCTATTTTCTAATGTGGTGGGATGCCTTTGCTCGTGAACTTTTGGATGTTTGTGGGTGACCTTTGCTCCTGTTCACTGTTGAATTTGTTCTCTTATGAGAGAGATCCCTTTCCAATTGAAGTGATTGGTGTTGATTGCCTGAAACTACTCTCAATACTTTTGGAAACAGGAGTTTACGTGATTGCTACTTCTCTTTTGACTTATGCATCAAATAACAATCCATCCTTTTCCTTGTTATTTCTAGGTGTAGCATAGTAAAATTAGTTTATTCATAGACAGTGGTAAGTGTTTACATTTTGGAAGCGAGCTATTAGTACATTGTTGTTTAACTTTAACCGTATCTTCTCCCATTTTAAAAACAAATCCACAAATTTGTTACATTATTGATGAATACCTTATTTTAATTGGTTTTCTAACATTCTTTATTTTTTAAAATTGTTGGTTTAATATTTCCCTTTTCATTGAAGGGGTGACATTAATAATTTAAGCAAAACAAGGAGAGGCATTGTTGCAATAAACACAACTTATGAAGCTTCACTTTCAGATGTCAATTATTTTTAGAAAAGCGCTGAAGATATGATATTCTTTTCCTAATCCTTTTTTTTTTCCTTCTATTTGTTTTGCTGAAGATTTGATGCCAAGAAGATGATTGAGAAGCTAAAAAACAGACGACTGGTTTTTGTGGGTGACTCGATTGGGAGGAACCAATGGGAGTCTCTTCTCTGCATGCTTTCTATGGCTGTTCCCGACAAGAGCTCTATCTACGAAGTGAATGGCAGTCCAATTACAAAGCACAAGGGTTTCTTGATTTTCAGATTCAGGGACTACAACTGCACTGTGGAGTATTATAGAGCCCCATTTTTGGTGCTCCAGAGCCGCCCCCCAGCTGGAGTGCCGGAGAAGGTAAAACCACGCTTAAATTGGACATCATGGATTGGACGTCCAGCCAGTGGAGGGATGCTGATGTGCTGATCTTTAACACTGGGCATTGGTGGAACTATGAGAAGACTATCAGAGGGTAGTTACATAGTTACAACTTACAACTGCACTCCCATTTTGTAGATTCTTCATAATGTATTGTGATGGGACCGCTAAGGCCATGTTTCAGTAAACAGGAACTGAGGGAAGGAGCGAATGTGGTAAGTAATGGGGCTGGATTATGTGAGGATCAACAGTTTGAAGCCATTATTATCATTTCCTTTCCCTCAGTTTCACTGGATAGAAAGAGTGTTCTTTCTTTAAGAAGTGAAGTGGAAAGTAGTATCCATGGGCTTGACTTCTGGATTTTTTTCTCTATATTCAGAGGGTGTTATTTCCAAGAAGGAGAGGAGGTAAAGATGAACATGAGCGTGGATACTGCCTATCGAAGAGCGATTAAGACATTGTTTGACTGGATTGACAGAGAGGTCAATAGGAATAAGACCCAAGTCATCTTCCGCACTTATGCTCCTGTCCATTTCAGGTTTGTGTACATGCCTTTTAGTTATTTGCATTCTTCTTCCTTTAAATTTTATTTCGGAAGAGTTTATTGACTCTGTTCTTATAATTCTCCATCATATGACCATTTTATCATCATTCAATTTGTCTGTTAGGGCTTTTGTCTGCTCAAAATATTTTTCAGGTGCCATGGGTGTTTGAAAGTCTCTGATCATAGGATATTATTACATATAGAGCATTACATGTCACTGAAGTTCTTTATTTGGGTAATTGAGACCCTTAGAATAGGTCAAAGTGTCTAAGTAATGAAATTATGATGTATTTTCTGCTGATATATCCAGTTTTCCGAATCTGCAACAAACTTCTAAAACAAATTCTCAGTTAAATTAGACAATTTGTTCTCAACAAAAAAAAAGAAAAAAGAAATTTAGGGCCTGTTTGGATGATTGAGCCCAAAATCCCATAACCCAAATACTTCTAGGGTGGGTTGGCCAGAATCCCGTAGGGAGAAAAAGACCTGATTTGGATGGTTGTATTTGCCAAACCCACGATTCCTATGAAATTTTGGGCCAACCATCCAAACAGACCCTTGGTAGGCAAACGTATGTGGAACAAATTATGTGCTCCCAAACATATCCTAGTAGGCAAAATATGGGGTGAGATGTCTTATTCAATGGCCCGGACCATTTATCATGATTGAGCCTGTCCAACATGCTTAAAATAGAATTTTTGGAGAGCTCACTCCTAAGATAATGTCGTGATTGATGCATAGTATTTCAATAGCAAAAGATAATATGGTTTTTAACCATGGTTTAGAATGATTTAGGCATTGGACTTTTAAGTCCATGTGCTTTAAAATATGGAGCATAATGATGGGGAGATCGACCTGGATATTCTGGCTTATTAGTAGCACTGAGAACGATGATCTACACTGTTTATAGTAATCTACATCATCCAAAATGCATGGAAGTTTTTTTATATAAAAAAATGCATGGGACCTTAGGTATGTGCATCTAGAGGTTTGAAGATGAGTGACTTTCAAAAATACAAGAAAGGATTTATGTTAGTCCATTGTTGGAAAGTTTAGAGGCCACTTAAAGTGGGTCACTTGTGTGTTGAGGTGTTTAAACATTATGAAAAGCTCGAGTCATCTTCCTACATTCTCTATTATGCTCTAAACCACGGGGTAAAATATGTTAGTTATGAACTTATACCTGAAATATTAATGGGTATATGTGTGTATGTGTATGTGCATGTATGCATGTGAGAGAGAGAATTTTACTCTTGGGTTTTTCATTTTGTTTTTGCATTAGAGATGCATGCAGTTTCCTAAACCAAACTTTGTCAAATTTTCCCTTCATCTGGACTCTTCCCAACTGTATGGCAACTTCAAAGGATTTTGGTGCATAAGTTTATGCTCTACCACATCCAATAATGTTGCTTACCTGCCAATTGCCTTTCTAGGTTTCATGGTGAAAACTTATATTACCTAAGTGTATTCCCTAGGTTTTCTGCATCACTTCCTAGAGTGTTGATGTTGCATCGGTACTTGTAAACATCTTTTTGACCATTATATCTTGCATCTGAGTTCACATACCTTCCATTTTCACAACCACAGAATCTTCTATACTTGCTAGTCCTCTTGCGGCCTCTACGAAAATTTGATGTATCAATCCAGAAATATATTTTTGAGGCTTTTTGGGCTTGAAGACTTGAGCAAATGGGAGAGTATGATAACTCGGATTAACAAGAAAGTAAAAGACTTCCATTTGATTAGGAAATAAGGCATCCTGAGCTTAATTCCGGCTACCATCCATCAAGCTGGATGATATCTTTTAGGAATTGTGAAAGATAAAGAAATCACACTCAAAGGAGAAAAAGGTAGGATAGGAAGTCCAATTTACAAAGGTTCACCTGGTTGATACGGATGGTTTAAAGGATTCTAAAAGTGATGCCTTATAAAAAAATGATGCTAAGAATTATGTCACATATGTCTATTAGAGAGAGATGATCAATGTCAAAATTCTAGCATATCAGTTTGAATGCTATTGCTATAATTGCCAAAACTTCCACAGGCTGTGTAAGAACAACATGCAAGTTAATGGAGTACACACACTCCTAAAAATACATGTCTAGGCTCAAGCTTACACAGGATTCCTGTCAGCTTTGGGTGTTAATGTCCAGCATATGGGTTTGGTAATAAGAATAATGCATCTAATTTAGCTAAGGAGCTAACACCTGACACTCTATGCCCCTAATGACTATGAGTTTCAATTGATTGGCATTCAAATTGAAATTGTTAAATGCTTATATGCTCTTAACTGGAGTGAATTTGACTCTGCCAATAGGAATAAGTCTTCAAAAGACACACATTCTCATATTGATGCCATATTGTCTGGGATCAAGTCCAATTCAAAACAAGTCACTATAAAAGTCATATCGTCATCATATATACATGAATCCATCAGCAAATGCATTTCATCAGATATTTTTGGAAGATAATATTCTCTCCAGTAACTGAACTTCTTTCTCTGCAAAAAATGCACAAACATCCATGGTATAAACTATACCATGAGAGTTCACTGATTCTGGAGCTTTTATAAACTTTTGGTTATGTATTTTATTTCACAGAGGTGGCGACTGGAAGACAGGAGGAAGCTGTCACTTGGAGAAATTCCCAGAGTTGAGTTCTTCATCAATGTCCCTGAAAGACTGGGATCATCTGCTGAAACCATTTAGAAATGTGACTTTGGAGAATTTTTCTGGGACTCGGGTGCTAGAGTTGGATGTGCTGAATGTCACCCAGATGACTGCTCGAAGGAGAGATGGCCATTTATCCATATTTTACCTTGGTCCATCAGGTCCTGCCCCTCTCCACAGGCAGGATTGCAGTCACTGGTGCTTACCTGGGGTCCCTGATGCATGGAATGAGCTGCTGTATGCACTCTTTTTGAAACGGGAATCCATGATCTATCAAAATGTTCTGCTTTGGGCAACACCAGGGTAAAGCTGGACTCATAAAGGTGCTAAACTCATCATGGCAGATAATTTGCATTGCAGTTCTGCAAGAAAGCGCACAATGGACACCTTCCAGGTTCCTGGTTGAAGCCTTTGTGGGTGGAGGCATATCATACATAAGGGCCAACGCCATATTTTACAAGATTTGACGATACAGGCTATGGGTGTAGCAAATATAGAAGCATAGGCAATCAACAAATTAACTTTGTAAATAGAAAATTGATGTCTGCAATTTTTTATTAGATAAATGGCATCAATCTCTATATAGGATCGAGAATTATATATAGCAGCAGGATGTTTGGAAAGTCTGGATTTCAGCAAAGCCTTCTGCTTTCGAATCACCTGTTAAGCTGTTGCATCTACCTTTCCCCTTTTTAGTTAATTTGTTTCCATCATTTTAATTTGTAGCGACATAAAGAAAGAATTTGTGTGAGCTTTTGTCAGATTGTAAAGTTGAGTATTTGATGGTTGTAATTGGTTGCTGTGGCTGGGAAAACGCAGTCGGAGGGCAAAGGTGTTCGAAGTTATTAGCATTCAGCACGTGTGATTCTGGTTGATTGAAAGAGGGAGGAGTGCTTGTGAATCTTCAAGAACTCACCAATCAATGTTAGTGATTAATCTTAAGTTATAAACTTTTATTGTTATTATTATCATTATTATGCAAGATTGACAGGTACATGCCAACTTTGAGTTGATATTCTTCTTTATTTTTCTCTGAAATTTTTGAGTCTAATAATGATTATACTTGATGAGTCTGCTTGGTGAATTGTTATTGTCCAATTAGTCTAATTGGTATTCATATCCTTATTTGAAATTTTCTATATGTAACCAAGAGGAGGTTATTTGTTACAGTTGGTTGTTGGTTGTCTTAAACAACATGTCAATGGTTTGTAGGTTTGGCATGAACCTGTATCTTAGATAGGACGTTGGTTATGGTTGTCAGGTTGTCACTTTGTCCCTATGGAGCCAAAATCTCTAGCAACTGCTGTTTAGCCTGATCGAGTTTGATGTCTTGGACTGGCACATTGTCATATGGAGGGCATGAGAAGTACAAGTTGAATGTCAGCATATATTTTCATGTGAGAAGCTGGAAATGCTGATAAAATATGACTGAAATAAAAAAAAGTGTTGATGATATCTTAAGTGGAAAAGTTATTTGTCCCCTTAATTTCAGGCTGGTTTGATCTTATTTCTTGGAAGACAAAGGTTGCTCGGGAGGAACTGGGATCCCCTGATTTAAAAAGTCCAAAGAGGTGGTCAGCTCAGCATTTTGGAGTTGGAATTTAAGATCCGAACCTTCTCCTTGTTCTGGATGGAATGCAGCGAACCAGAAACAATTTTTTTCGGGAAAAAAAGGCAATTCAATTAGAAATCAAATCAGAATTATCTATATAATAATAGTAAAATTATATATGGATATTAGAGATGGTATTTCGTATTGACACGTAAAATTATAGAATAATCTCCCACAACGTCACGTGTCAAATTTTATTTTTTTATTT